>JAPYZI010000305.1:0-59382 GCA_030523105.1 Ophioninae sp. A BG-2022a | reverse complement strand
TGACTTTTAAATAAATAATAAACAATATCGTGCCTGGTTATTGAACGAAGGAGGTATCAAGTTTGATAGTTAATAACTATTATTAAATAATTGATTATACAAAAATTTGACAAAAATTGGGTTTCAAACTACTTAAATTTCGGGGATTCAAACGGTTATACAGTTTTTTAAAGAAAAAGTTATTAAATTCTATCTACAAAGGTGAAATGGATACCCGGGTACCTGTTATTGACCGGACGGTTAGAAAAGATTTTGTGAAGTCAAACCCAAAAAATGGGAAAAAATCCTCGAGTGCCTTTCAGAGATGGTACAATAACATAAGAAATCGCGGGTCAAATCGGACAGGCGGCGGGTCAGACCCAGGTCGAATCCGTATGGAATACCCCATATACATACATATCGATAAATTTGGTAGGTCAGATATATAAGACTGCTGGTTCTAATTATTTAATTTTTAATACTTCTTAGATATGTATATTCTTGCATAAAAGAATTATTATGAATTTATTGCCCCAATCAATTAATAAAAACGAGAACGAAAATGACTGAAAGAAATAGAAAATTAGGCAATAAAAGAAGAATTTTTTTATTTGTGGACGGAAAATACTCTGAGGAAATGGAGCAAATGTAGAAAAAAATGTGCAAAGCAGAAAAGGAAGGAGAAACATATGGAGGGTAGGATTAAATTAAGATAAATAGAGAAATATTAGAAAGTGATAAGGGAAAGATGCGGAGTAAAAAATGAGTCAGGCTCTTTCAAGGACAGACAGCTATACCCGCGTAGGGTTTTATAATCAGGACAGGAAGAGATCAACATCAGTTGCCAGCACAAAAAACGATGGCGCCATAATCGTTATATAAGCAGATTAGATCTGTATCGTGCATGGTAAACCATTAATAGCTGCCGAGAGTTGGCCAAATATTAAGCGCACATATCTGCCTCGTAACGACTGCCGTATCTATGTCGGAAATAAAAAACAAGAGGATTGATAAATTATAAATAAATAAGGCTGACGGAATATTTTTTTGTTTTCATGTATTTCATTTATGATCTTGGATATAGGATAATTGCTTTAAAAAATTTGACGTTCCAGTTTTTACCTATCGTCGAGATCGAACCTACATCATTCATTCTAAAATTAAGCGTGGTACTAAGCCATTTTAATCCTTGTACACACCTTTTTTCGTTCCTTACTTTAATGTCAATAGTTTTATACGAGGTTTGTTTAAAAAAAATGGTGACTTTATTTTTCTCGAAAAATATTTATTTATTCATCCATATCTATTTGGTCCCTTCAAAATAATCCCATCTAGATATAATACACTTGTGTCAGCATCTTTTCGAATCCCCGAAGCACTATCCGATATGCGCGTTTTATTATGGCCTCGAGCTCTCCCAGCGATGCGGTCTTCATCTCATTAATAATTGCAAATCTCCATCCTTTCGTGGATCTTTTTAATTTCAGAAAACGCAAAATAATGAACATTCAGTGTTACCCTCACTTAAAAGAATATATATTTTTTAAACTGGAGTGGCGATGTCTCCAATACTCCATTATTGAATAGTAGATACATATAATCAAATAATATATATTGATATATACTTCAAACTTCTAACACAGTCCTTATTTTCATTCAGTCTAGTTTCTAGGGGTTGTGTCATCCCACCGATCCCGTTCTTTTTGTCTGTGCTAGAACACGACCTAGCCTAATACTACCAAGCTGGATACATTAAATAATAAGAAGCCTTTTGGCTAGATGTAACGAGATTTGCATTTTGTAAAAAAACCTTGTGTCAATAAAACTCGATCTGATTGATTATAACAATGAGCTCATTATTGATATATGAATAATAATTGTTATATTAAAAATGTACAATGATAGAAATAATATTTGATAAAAATATTCAAATACTAGCAGTGCCCGCGAATTCGTCCGCGTGGAATAGTGACTTTGGGAGGTATAGTACCTATCAGGATGAATTAATTTATTTTAAAACCTCTGTAAAATAATAAAATGTAAAAAGAATTTTTGCCAACCTTTGGGTGATGCTGATAATAATAATAATATAGTAGATGCACAGAATTATATGGATTTAGGCTGGTAGTAAATGTTACTACTCCATGTTACTACTCCAAAGTTACTACTCCATATGCATGGAGTAGTAACTTTGCACAAAGAGCACAAAGCGTGGCACCTGGCCACGTATACGTGTAGTGAGTAATTTTGTTGCGGAATTATTCCAAAACTGATATCTTTTATAATATTCATTGAATTCAAATAATGTAAAAGACAATTTTATGAAAAGTTCAATACTTATGATGAATAGAGTATGTATTAAGGATTAATACTATGTTTATAAAAATACCTTTGTAAATAATGCATTACTTTAGAATAAATTTGACTACAATAAAAAGGTTGTAGTGAGTTAATCTTAAAAGATAGACATATGCTGTCGCAGACTTTTCTTTAGGACTTTAAAAGAGAAACAATTCCGTCATACATGATTTTCACATTACTCGAATCGTTCACGCAGCGCACGCAACCGAAGCTCTCAAAATTACAATTTTTTTCCCGTTTTCGCCACATTTTTCATTGCTGCCTCGTTCCTATTGATCCTAGCGAGGTGTTTTATAGCCTATAGCCTTCCTTAATATCACAAAAAGAATTTTTCAATTCGAACCAGTAGTTCCTGAGATTAGCGCGTTCAAATAAACAAACAAACAAATTCTTCAGCTTTATAATATTAGTATAGATATTCATTTATATATATATCTTTCACTAACAATTTATTTTTAAAATGATGTAATAGATATATAAATACAGATAAATAATGTTTACAATAATCTCGTATCTCATTTATCACCTCATATTAAGGAGGTAGCATCATTACGGACATTACACCTTTCGGATTTGAAATTTTTATATGATGTTGACGAGTCAATTATGCATATTTTGCCAAAATTTAAGCTATGTTGGCCGTTTAATTTTTTACGTAATATAATAGCAAACACGAGCACCTTGACGTAATGAAACGCGTCGTCTTATGAAGACGATCTTCCGGAAGTACGATATTTCTCCCAAAGGATTCAACTTAGGTCGTTAACGAACCAGATTTTAATAAATAAGATGTAATAAACACTGACAAAAATTAAACATACGCATTTTACCGTCCATTTCAGGCACTATCTTTCCAAATACAGTCTACTTCTGGTCGAAAATGATCATCACAACGAAAGTAACATCTTGGCAACATCAGAGGCACCAGCTGATGCACTTGGCAACCATAAAATGCCAAGTGCGTGACATCAGAATGGATACGTACATATGAGGTCATCGAAAATACGATGTTGCCAAGTATTCGTTTAGAATTCCATCATGTTATATATAAATTTTCAGAATCGCGTAACTTTGTAGAATGTTCAATAAATATTCTACTTATCATATTAAATCCAGGGGGACGATTTCAAGCTATTTGAAGAAGTTTCCGTCGTGTTTCGTGAATTTTTTTTCTGTCTGCTTCTATGGTAGCACTGCTATCATGAACACGACGAAGTCTACTCTGGGGTCGTTGAGAATTTAATTTTTCAATTTCTTGTAGTTATCGTGCTGTATAAACATCATTCAGTGCAAATCAGTTATATTAACGTTCATAATACGAATATCAGACACAAATAAAAATGATTTTAAACAGATTTAAATGAAATAACTTTAGACTCTTTTTTGACCCCTGAGAAGTAGTCGTACCTCTTAAGTTTGATCTTATTCGTCCCAGCCTGGAACTAGTGTATAATTTATTTTCCTCTTGCTGCGAGGTGCTATAGACTCTTGCTATAGACAGATAACGTTTATAATAATCTCGTATCTGATTTATTACCTTATATTAAGTTTGATCTTATTTGTCCCAGCCGAGAACTCATATATCATTCATTTCCGTCTAGTATTTTTCATTTTATCTAGAAGCTCCGAAATTTGTTGCCTTCGAATCAACAAGATTATTGGACTCGCCCTTCTACACGAATATACAGAATACCATTTCGCCCAAACTTTGAATAAACAAATATTGTATTTCCGGAGCTGAGCGTTCCATTCATTTATGGGTAGCATTTTATGCAATGAACCGATGGGGTCTAATTATTTTTCTCAGACGTTCAGGATAACCCGAAGGTTTAAGTGGGCGGATGAGTCGATTTGCCCCGCGAGGAGAAAATGGTAATAGGGATTAACGATCAAACCGGAAAAAGTATTGGAGGCGCAGTTGGAAGAAACTGCAGGAGGGAAACACCTCCTCCACTGGATCAAGCAGTATTCACCATGGCACATTCACCAACACACTTTTCAATCGGGAGAGACTCACAAACGAGCGGCGGAGGGTTTATTAGACGAAGTCACCATAATAACTAGAAGCTGAAGGAAAGAGAGAGAGTGAGAGAGAAGAGGAAAAATAAACGAACTTTTTTAGACACGTGCGATGCAGCATCATGTTATTTACATGCACGACGTATAGTATTGGGAGTTCAAATTAATTCGATCCGTTTTAAAGAGATGGCTCGGCTTGTGATGTTTCATATTTACTGCTGATTTCGGTGGAATTAGAGAGGTTGACAAAATCTTTTGACAAAATTCAGATTATAAAGCTTTGAGTTCCATTAAAAACGTGGTTCTTTTTACTGTGTTTAAAATATCAAATTCTGTGATAACTATGCAGCATTTACATTTTGTTTTACGTTTCTGCTTTAATTGAAAGAAAAGTGCAGGTGAAGTGTATCAAACGCTTGTGACGATGCTCCAACCGATAAATCATGTATTAATTGGAATTCGATCGTCAAGATGACGTCAGTGACGATCTCAGTCAAACGCAAGACAGCTTGAAGATCCATTGGAAGTCATTCAACGAGCAGTTTCCGAACGATTAAAATCCATGGGACTGATCCAAAAGCACCGAAATTGGGTGCCTCATGAACTGACATTGTGAGACGTTTTGTTTAATGGATAAATCCTGACTAGATGCAACAGAAATACCGTAATATTTCATTCGCTAATATGATTTTTCCACATTTTCAAAAACTCGATAACGAGAACACATATGCAATTTCGGCTTGACACATATGCATTTTCTGGAAAGATCCAAGGCCGAAGTTCCTAATGTCACGTAAACCAATCCTATAATTTGCCCCCGTTCTAGGCTAAGATAGTCAATGAGTCTCCGAAGTTGTATAACGTCGACCCTTTGTCTGTTGATCACTTAATAAACGAGTAATAAGTAGCTCAAATTGTTTCGTCCTACAGCCTTCTGTGAAACAGTCACTCCTGTCACTCAAAAATATAATAACAATATCCATCCCGACATCACGATACATGTATCATATAGCCATTTCATGACCAATCCAATTTAATATAATTCTTCTACCTATCATTGAAGTACCCAAAAATTTCACCACAGTAATGATTAAAAATAAATACAGCATGACAAGCTATACGCGTACTACATTGGCCATCGGAACATCACAACGCTTTTTCTCTCAAAGGAGTTATAAAAGTGACATACCAGGGTTAACTGGAAAGGTGGGGGGAATAATCAATAATGTGAAAATAGAAGACCGTGAAATTCCACTAAGGAAATGGGGGCGATGGAAGTTTATTTAACAGCGAAAAACAGAGAGATGTAGACAGACAAACAGAGAGAAAAAGAAAGCGAAATAGGATGAGTGCAATTCTGACGAGACTTTCCGAAAGTTCCCTGTATTTTGACGCCTCCCAGGACGGTTCTTGCAGCCACGTTAATCAATTCATTACTTGGACTGTATCTGAAGGTATTTAGTGCCATCATTTTCCCATTCTGAGGCTCGTACCACATAAGCGTTTGGTCTTATTGTGAAATAAAACCTCTACCTTCCAATGATAGATTTTCGTATTCATAATTTTCAACTTTTCATAACGATTTGTATTGGTAGACAAAATGAAATTTGAACGAGAGGCGGGAACTGAACATTTCTTTATTCCCCTCAATGTGAAAATATCTTGTATGACAACGGAACAAAAGAAACACGTATCTCAAGGTATCTCGAAAGATATTGACGTTGAGCCTAATCCTTTTTTTGAAACCACATTGCCAAAATGTTTTCATCGGGAGGGTAACAATCGACCGCCCTGATAGGTTGGCTATATTCTTTCGAGATACATATAACCGAATTTCGAAATTCGTTTTCGTTCACATTCTGAATACGATAATGTGTCAGCCCATGACGAAAAAACAATGAACGGTGGCAAATAGTTGAAGAATCATTATTTATTTTACAGACTGAAAGAGAAAGGAAATGAGAATCGAAGGAAAAATAATAGTGAGAGTGCGAGAGATTCGAATAAGATGAGGCGAAGAAAATTCCAGCGGAAGCCAGAAGGACGAAAAGTCAGTGAAACCATCGTCGGGACATCAACCCTGGTTTCTATCGATCTTCTTGGGAGGGTGGCGACCGGCCGTTCGACACGCGACCTGCCAATTGCTTCTAGCGACACAACGTTTTCGATGACGACACCAATCGCGCGTTACTTCGATCCGAAAAACAATGGAAAATAAAAAAGGAACTATAGGATGGGTAAGTCGTGAGCTTGACCAAATGAGAGTGCAAAAAGAAGGATGGGCCATGGATACGTCGTAATTAAATATAATATTAAAATATTGGTCGCGTGACATTCTCGTCATTCTCTGTATTCGTATACGTCAAAATGACCGATTCCTACGGTTGTATCAAATTTCACTTATCTCCGAAACGTCTTGATTGGTGACTAAGAATAAAAATGAAACAGTTTTGAGCACTTAGAATAATGTACTATGCGCGATAGAATGGGGGTTAACGCTAGTGCGCAGAATTGCAAGGACTCCATCGATCGATCGTGTGTGCTTCCACGAAAATTGCATTTTTCCGGAAGCACACACACACACACCCACACGCACGCCCAATTTGAAAACATATTTCTCACGGCTATTTCAGATCCTCACGTTTACGTTCATATCAAGTTTATTGCCTCTTTTGCCTCGTTGTACTTCGGCGAAAAATTGAGCTCCAGATCAAACACAAAGTTCTGAGCGTTTTCCGCTGGAAAACTTAAGTGAGCCATATGTATGCACCGCACCGGATTATAATATAAAACGATTTGAAGATGTCATAACGCTTCAAAAAACTCTTCAACAGTTTTGTGTTTGGTGAAGCCAGTTGTATATTACAATATTCCGACACAGAGGCAAAAAAAGCAAAGATTTGATACATTCTTCATTAATCCTACGGAGAAGGTGAAAAGTCAGAGCAAGCGGCCAAAAAAATTTGTGCTGTTTGTGGACTCAACATTTTATGAAACAGGGTTACTTAATGCATTTTCCGTTTTTTGCAAGTATTCCCTCACGAGAAATGGTCCAGTCATATATTCGAAGAACGTCCATGAAGAAAATGAAAATGTAACTCGAAACATTAGTCATTTTTTGGTTTTGTTTATCGTAAGAAGTTATAAAATAAATAAGCAAAAATACAAAGATACGTAAAAATAAAAACCTCTAGAATAGTTACTGAACAAGATCGAAGGGTAGATGTAAAACTGGAAAGGAGACTATACAAGTGAGTCACTGGGCCGTGAAAGGATTTTTCCGTTAAGATGGAGTAAGGTGCGAAAAGGATGAAACGGAGAGGAAAAAAGATAACGTAAAAAAATGAGGTGAAAAAAGCGATCGGTATTGCACCTTTGGCCAGTAGTGTGTTCGAGGAAACGCCATAAAGTTCCGGTCGGCGACACGCCGCAGTAACACAAATAATAAAATACATAACAAAAAAAGAACAATTATAATTATTATGATTATTCCTACATAATAAATAATAAATAAAATACACAATAAAAACAGGAATCGACGCTAATAGATGGGCGGTCGCAGTGCGGCTCGGGCGATTACCGAAGTTAATCAGCGTCGCGAGACTTGGATTGGTGACCGCTTAGCCGTGCTTTGGCTGATGCATCGACCACTGAGCAGGAGGCCGATTTTTCTGAGGCCTTGGTGTACATACTTTAACAAAATGTCTGTATACCAAGGAATCCGACGAATACAGGGCCGTCTATACCAGTACGTGGTTTCCACAGTTTCTCCGTACCCTTGGCAAATGCGTAGTGTAGCGTAAGTCGGCTGTGGCCGCAATGGGGGTTAGGTGCTGGTAGAGTATTGAACAGGGAAGGAGATATGACGGAACAGGGAAAAAATGTGGTGGAATAATTGAATAAGGAGAGGTGGAAGGAGGCAGGTAGAAGCGCGAACAGCCCGTATCCGTGAGGAAGAAATCAATAAAAAAAAAAGAAAATGAATATATATATATAAATATATATATAATAAAAACAGTATAGGTATTATGAAAAATCCTATTATATAATAAGGAGAATAATATTATTTATAATCATAATTAATAATATCGTTTATAGTAATAATCGATATTATTATTATATACAACATATTTCTCTCCAGTTGCAACGTAAACTCTCGCGGGTTTTTACGTTTTCGCCCAAATCTCTTTTCCTGTCTTTGCCTCTACCGCCTCGTCCTATCTCCTTTATTCCACAATTCTTCTATCTCTCCCTCTCTACTCTTCTCACCACTATCCACCTTACGGCCGCAGCTGACTTTTCTTCTCTCTATCATATTCACCGTGGATTTTCTGTATGAAGCATAGGGATACTACGGAAAGCCTATGCCAATATTCCCGGCTCCAAGTTCGGTCCTGTCGCGGACCTAATCGATGGAAAATTGTCGATGAAAGCGCCGCGACTGGATTTTGAACCCAGGACCCGGATCATCTGGCTACCGTGCTAACCACTAGGTCATTGCATCGGATTTATTATTATTATATGAATAAATGATTATGAAATGAAGAGAAATCATTAAATTATATTATTGACAAGATTCAATTTAAATTATTATTGTTATTATTGTTTGTTCTCTCACACTCTATTTCTTCCGCTCTCCTCGAACTTACGGACTAAGGATAATATGCTTCAGCAAAAATTTTAAAAGTATCTGCCAACGCAAAAAATACTCCGATAAAACAAAAAGAAACGTAACCAGATAAACACTTGAAATACAGTTTGAAATTTAATGCTGCGAGCGCCGTTACGTAGGCGAGCGAGAAAATCGCGAGTGCGCTTCGCTGCATTTGCCGACCAATAAAAAAAAAAAAGAAAAGCTTCCGCAAATTCAAATTCACGTAAGCAATTATTGGAAGAAAAATACTGCTAGCACTTTTTTTTATTTTACTTTCTAAAATAAATGTAGAAAAAAAGAACTAAATTGCTCGAAATTAAAAGTAATTCGCAACTTCATTTTTTAAATTCAACAACGTCCTTTCCCATTCACGAGTGATGAGAATGCAATGAAAACGAACCGGTATCTGCGCGCTTGCCCATTGCATTGGAATTAAGAGGTATTAAAGTTTCAGTTACGCCGAGGTGCGCGCGCGGACGAGTGATCGCGATCTGTGCACCCAACGTCCTAGTATTTCTGTATACATACAGGAAATTGTTCACTTCCTCGATTCGCGCTCTCAGCGCGACGCATTACCACAATTCAAGACTTCGCCAACGCGATCATTCTTTACGGGTTTCAGGGTGATTTGCATGTGCGCGTATAAAAATTTTGCAAACGTGAAAAAAGTCGTAACATTTCAGATTTTGAGACTGAAAAATAGCATTTTTCAATGATTTTACGGATTCGAAGAAAATTGCGGAGTATCTCTTGTTTTGGAACACCGAGCAATTTGGAACGAATCAAAATTCCGAGTCAATTACGTCAGGAAAAAAATTTAGGTTGGACTGCATTAAAAACTGATTTATTTTTTAAAACTCTGACTTTGGGATCGAAGTTTAATCTCTCAAATTTTCAATTCTAACCACTCTCGAAAAACTGTTATCTTCGATGCCTCCATCGAGGAAAAAAATAGATCGCAGAATCGATAAAAATGATCGAGTTTTCGAATAATGGATTATGGAAAAATGACCAGCTTTGAAAATAATAGATAAACATATGTTCATGTTTCAAAAAAATATACAAAATTTATTAAACTTACGAATCTGAAAAGTGGAATTTTATCGCGTTACGAAAAGACGTCGTTTTGCGAGATGTAGAAATATACCGTTGTAAACGTTATGGCGCGGGCCAGTACTGCTGGCTGTTACGATTTCAACGAAATAAAATGCAAAAGAAAACAAGGAGAGTAAAAAACAAAATCACGATAAAATAAGAAGAGTATACGAGTACTCAACCACTTCCTCGGGTCGGGGTTTCAGCCGCATGCGAATTCCATGTCGCAATTCGACAACGATAAAACTTTCCTCACAGTGTACTCACCTGTAACAGAAATAAATCAACAAAATATATTTTTATGTCGATGTATACTTAGAAAGAAGGAAAACACTATTATTGGCGGTTTTGGCGATTTACCGTTTCGAACAAATGACAATTACGTAAGTATAGAAGTGTGGGTAAGAATTGTAATTGGATTATGAGCGATTAGATTAACTCGAGGTCGTATTGAGTAGGGAGAGAGAATCGAAGAAACACTCGATCTACCGGAATAAACCGTATCAACGCAATTCTCACTCGAATAAACCACGAATTGACGGGATTTGTGGGAATAAGGATCACCATATTGGTTGAGGGACCGATTAACCGGATAATTGGATGCGATTAAGTCTAGGACGAGTTGTGATAGTGTGGATGGAATTCAAATAATCTTAGGTATACAAATGATTAATTGTCACTCGTATCTGTATTGAGTCCATAAACAGCACAAATATTTTTTGGTCGCCAGTTCTGCTTTTTCACCTTAGTCGTAGTTGTGCCTAACAATATATCGAATTTTCTCTTTTTTTTTTTACCTCCGTTTTTGAACGCTGTAACAATCAACTAACTTCACCAATCACAGGTCTGGGAAACAACTTTTTGGAAGCATTTTAAGGCAGCAAGACCATTTACAAATTTGAAAAAATCAATTTTTTTCCATAAATTGATAGTTAGGTACATTTCTTAAGAATATTGTGGCCAATTTTTACAGCGGAATTCCAAGAATTGTTTGGAGTTTTCGCAAAAAGATGTCAAGAGCGTTCGTGGCAAGTAAACAGATATATGCGACTTTGAGCGCGTTTTTCTCAAAACTATGTTTTCTCAAGTGCGGGAGTAATTGCTTAAAAACTATTACAGCGATTTCGATTAAATTTGTCCCACATCTTTCTCGCATTAGCAATTTATCGGTGAACCTAAATATAATTTTCAATTCCAAAAATAAAACCTACTTTTGCTCTTAAACATAGCAAACAGTGCATGAAAAATCACAAAATTGACTTTACTAAGCTGTCAATTCCTAAATTTGGCATATATTTCAAAAATCCCGGTTCACTGGCAGCATTTGATTCGTATCTTTAAGAATCATTCTGATTTTTTGTCGTATAATTACAGAGTGAGGGATGACTCCAGCGGTGCGGCAATTGTTTACAAATCTTCTTCTAAACATTAATGTAGACGATGGGCAATTTGCATTTTAAAAAGGTTTATTTATTTTTGTCGAACAATTAAAATATGAAACAAAACACATTTAAATATCTAAATGTTTATGTGTATTCTTTCTATAAAAAAAAATCATAAGAAACCCCTAGTTTTCCACCTTGTAAATGGTTTTCCTGCCTAAGTCGTCCTATATTGTAACCCGATGCGACCTATACATCAAGAGACATGCCTGACTAAATACGTCCAGCAGAAAACACTCAGAACTTTTTACTTGAGCCAATAGATATATATCACTGGTAGACGAATCGTACTCCGGGTAAAGAAGTATTGCGTTTTAGCAGTGACCGCGTAGGTGTATATTCATTGTGACACCAGTGATTCAGCAGAAGACCGATACTTCCGGAGCGAAAATATAACGGAGAGACCATAGATGCTAGCGCACCCTTACAGGAGTTTGTCAGATATGCTAGAGTCGGGGAGTCCATATTGTCTAAATGTATTACTTTTTTGTCCACAAGTCTATGTGTATTACTTTTTTTCCGATTGCAGTCATTTCAAATTCTCCAATTTCAATTGTACGTCAAAACATCCTTGACATTTGTAAAACCCCTGCGTTTGAAACGATCTGAACACTAGATAAATAAACCACTGACCTCACACGACCTTGAATAGCTCTTGACACGTAAAAAAAATCAATCACTAGCTTGTCATGACTTTGAAACGTTTTCGACACAGTAAAAAAATAAGTAAAACGTAGAGGGGCTCGTGACTGAAACTGAACACATTTTCGAAGGCACATGTCCATTTTTTACACAACGTTGTACCGAAATGATTCCAATGACTGGTATAACATGTTTTTCAGTACCTATACAATTTATGATTCACCCTTTGCAATTATACACATACGTTTTGTCCGCGCGTTTCATATACGAGTCCCCGAGCAATGGGTACAGAAAGAACGATGATAATAAAACCTTTGCTGTTTGAAGGGTCAGCGAATCGTTTTCTCGCTCGAGTACAAAGCGAACTATTCCACACTTGTCCACCGTCATTATCAGTACGATACATGGTTTCAACTTTGCCACACCTCCTCATTTTCTCTTAATGCCCCTGTTTTTTTGTATCATTTTCTTTACTTTTTCTGTGGTCCCTCGACTTCGAAGCAGCTTCTCTTGACGCAAGCAATTATCGTTCCCAATTACAGCAATGAACAATTATAGTACGCCGGTTCGTTAGACCCCGAGCAAAAAAAAAGAAAGAAATAGAAGGACAAGTTTGCCAACGCTACTACGGTTAGATCGCATTTCCGAAGGGTCATTTGTAGATGTGCCTGTTCGCTTACACACGTACAACCCTCGAATTCCTCTCTAATTGGGAAAGAAGCGAGAGGAATCTTCTAAAGAAATTCTGAGATCGAGAAATTCGTGAATTGCCAAGAATTTGGGCATAATAGCAATAATTTTGTCCCCTGTTCTCGGTTTTATTATTTTTTTGAAGATAGATTTTTCCGATATCCAATTATCACGTTTGAACAAGTGGACAGGGTATTTTTAAAATCATTTTCCAATTTTGTTACGATCGTTTCTCGATCCGGGAGTGTGATTAAGAATTAATTTCGGGGCCGTTAAATTAAACTTAAATTGACACTGACTTTTGAAGGCCATAGTCGGAGTGCATTGGCTTTAAAATATTGTAATTTGGGACTGACGGAAAAATGTCCTCGCAGAGACCTTGGAAAAAAGAACTGACTCATGTCCAATTACATAAGTGACCACGTAATACAAATACGTACATCGTGAAGCTTTCAATTCACTCAAATGACATTATATTCCAGTGGATGTCTCGAAATGACTCTCTGTATAGTATCAACGAACTGGTGACGTGACGTTGGAGAGTATTCGGGTTTGTATTGCTGGCATCTAACATTATTGTTTTCCTTAATTAACCTTTCCTAGTTTCCTGGATTTTTCTCGTTTTGCATTCGATTATACTTTGTCGTTCAGGCTGGAAAGTCCGTATCAATAATAAATTTGAAATGTATGAAGCAATCATGCAATATCTTTCAAATTTCATTTGAAAAAAAAACGAAAATTCGATAAAAATTCAATTGAAAAAACGAAAATTCGATAAAAATTCATTTGAAAAAACGAAACATCGATAAAAATTACTTTTGAAGCTGGGGATATCAACATTACTTCACATCAGAGATTGTTAATAATTATTGAATTACTGAACTGTTTTTAATAACGTAACCATTTTAAAAATTCCAATTCGCATCTCAAGTCGTGCGATTAACTTCAAACCCATACAATGCATAGTTAATATTTTCTATCGTACGACGGAATTTGTTTCTACTCTTATAAATAAATTGAATTGATTCTATATATTCATAAATTGGTAAATAACAGATTGCAGGCATTTTTGGTTGAATTAAAATCAATTTTTCTACAGCAGACCATTTTTGACTTTTTTAAAGCTTTATCGATATATTTTGTCAATACAGACTAATCTCATTATCAGAGCCGTCTGCACTGATTGTCGATGCATCAACGGTGCTTTTTTTGATAAAGGATATCTTCATCGAGAAATCATCGAAAAATATAAAGATTGAATAGTAAGAGAAGAAGTTTTTAGTGAATTTCAAACGATGCAAACTACCATAGTGCTAGGCAATTACCATTGAAAGAATGTTGTTGGTGAAATCAATGTGGCAATAACGTTAATCGATTAATATTTATAACACGCCTCTTTCTCTATTTATCTCTCTCCCCATCTTTATTTTTCCGTCCCTCAATCCCCCTTTCTTCCTTCATTTCCCCCTCTTCTATTTTCATTCCGTATAAACACGGTTTGTCACGTAATGCACGAACAATAACTCGGTTACTTCACGATCCTGAAACGTGTGAGGGACGTCGCGATTGTCTACGAGACGCTACAACTCGATTTAAACATCCTCAGGGTTAATACAAACCAATCATTATTGCGGACGTAATATATATAATTATATATATTATATTTATAATTATTATAAAAAAAGATTGCGGGCCGCGTACATTGAAAAATTTTTATCGGAAGTATTACCAGGATTCTTTTAAATCAGGATTACTGTAAGAGGTTAGGAATAACTACCGAGTGATAATTAATCGAAAGAAATAAGAACCGCGGAAATCTTGTTAATTCGCTTATCCGAAGAGGCTGCACTTTGCAATATTAATATACAACCATCATTTTCCTTAACTAACTTAAATTTTCCTTAACATTTTTCATTTTTTTATTGTTGATATTACCCACTCCTTTTTTTTACTTGATGGTACCGATTTTCAATAAGTGAATAGGTCGGAGTGATTTTCGTATAATGTAGAACTTTGTATAATTCAAATTTAACGAAACTGATTTCCCTTTAATTAGGATATATTTTTGAGTTGATTCAGGATTTAAAAATGTTGGAAAATCTCAATATATTGTCATCATTATTTCTAAGTATTTTTATGAGAGATTTATTATTTGTAACAAAAAATGTTTCTGACGATGATATAAATAAATAAAACATCAACCACGTATCAAAAAAATTGCATTCCAACGATGCTGACTCAAAATGCATTAGTTTCCAGAATCTGTAATGACAGAGCGAGAATAAACAAATAAAAATAAATTGCAGTTCTGCTACAATGCAAACAACAAAATCGATTTATCAGTAGAACTTGATAGTAACTAGTCTTTTTCAATTTAAACAATGTGAAAATAACTAGAAGATATTCATCATCATGTCATCAATGGAATTCCCTAGCAAAATTTTTCTCGTTATACGGTTTTGTAATGCGCAATTTTGTTTTCATATGTAAATATTTTGAAAAAAAAAAGTAATCAGGATCACCATCATTTCTGTTTTACTTGCTCATCATTTATTTACTTTCTCGGAATTTTCAATACATTGACTTCAGAGATTCTGTTGGATGTATCAGAAAATCGAGAGAGAACTTACATAACCAAACGTTTCCACGGGGCGCGGTGTGAAGTAGATTGAGATGTAGATTGAAGTCAAGACCGGCTAGATCTTGACGTAGATGGGTACTGTCCATTACGAGAGCGCGCTCTGGTAGCAGGAATAGATGATCGCTGCCCTCGGCAGGACCAAGGGCTCTCGGGAATCGTCCGATCCCGGATGGCCCAGATCGAGTCGTCAACATTATCGTTCTCGCGTTACGAAATACTTTTTCTCGCTCGCGTCTTTCCCCTCTCGCCGACAGTGGCAATTCATTGTTCGATCGAAAATCCGGCACCTTAAATTCACTTCGTCGTTGCTCTTTTAAAACGTTTACGATGCTAGAGGGATCGTCAGTTTTTGTGTTTATATTGGTACACTCAATGATGATCGGCCTCCAGAGTTTTTATCTCGCAAGAAATTTTCTTTTCTTTTTAAAGTATAAATAACAATCACGTCAGATAGTTCACTGTTTTTATCGATCTCGTACACCTTTTTTATCGTGAATAAATATTAATTTATTTTTTTCGGAATCGTGAATAATTTTCAATTGTGTACATTTTTTTTATAGAAATGAATTTTCTATCTTGCATTTTCTTTCTCCATCGAGAATAATATTTAACTTTGACTTTGCTTTTTATCGATCAAAACTAAACTTTGATTCCATATTTCTTTTTCTACCAATCCGGTATAAACCTTAAGCACGGTTTTAAAAAATGGATAAAGCAAGTTCGATCTCGTATCTTTTTCCTTTCAATTGAGAATTTTTATCTTAACTTCATATTTTCAAGTCCGCATCGCTCTCCGCACTCAAATTTTGTCCAATGATTCGAACTTGAATTATGGTCGGGAGTTCCTGATATTTATTGGCGCTTAACTATAAAACTAACCGCAGTGAATGATACGAATATGATACGATGACTGGCGATCACCTAAATGCGTACGAGACTCCCGAGTTATTATATTTTTTTTCTTCGGTTTTTCTTCTTTTGTAAAGACGAGATATATTAACGAAAATCCCAAAGAATACACATCGCCGGATTTCCCAATTACGCACCGCGATTAATCAAGAAAAATGGGATCGAGAAAAACGGCGAAAAATATCTGAAACTGGAAAAGGTTACGAAATCGCGAACGGTCGAAGCGATCGAAAAAAGGTTATATTGGCATATTTCTGAATTATGCGATTTACAGAGTTTCGGCTTCAAAAATAGTGTGGATATTGAACATGCACTGCTGCTTCCACGTGCTCTGTCGGTCCATTCTCAAGATTCGATCTAATCAGGTGAAGAATTTCTCGGTCGCGTAAACTTCAGCGAATGGTTGACCTTTAATACCATATACACACTCGTGCCCATATATCATCATATATATGTATAAATATATACATGGATATCCGTGCGTGCATGCCTGTGTGCGCCGGAATATATATGAATATAAATGTTGCTTGATTGATTTTTAGTTATATTTATTCATTTTTTATGTATTTTATTTAATCTCGGTCAAACTATTATTATTATGAGTATTTTTATACTTATAATACATTATAAATGTATTTAAATCTTTAAAACTAAGACCATAACAGTGTGGGAAGCAAATTCCCCCCGTTTTCTCTTTATTTCACGACAAATTCGTTAACTAATAATGTAATGGAAAATACTGAACAAAGGGTATATATATTTTAAACAAATTTCATCGTTGTATTATTTGTTTTATTAGAACGTTTATTTGGTTTATAATAATTTCAAACTTTTATTTTTTGAATTGTGAATGAACAAAAACCAAAAACAAAAACCGAGGTAGCTGGGAGCACACATACACACACACAGACAGACACGCACGCACACACACACACACATATGTCACCTGGTGCACGTTCGATCACAAATATTCACTCTTCTAACCAAACGTAAGCTCGTTATTTAAAGAGTACATGAAGTCAAATATATTTGCACGCGAAACTCGACGTTCAGTTTCTTTCATTTACGTAAAATTCAGTTCTCCAAGATATCTGCGATACACATTGGAGCGTGTAAAATTCAATGTCGCACGCTTCGATGAAGAAGCGAAGAAGACTTTAAATAAAAATAACTATTCGATCACTCTGGTTAAGATATAATCGGTGTGTCGATTAAATTGAATTCAAGGGCCACGATTGGGTGCTCATCTCCGCACCGTATCGCCTCTTCCGGAAGATTGACTTTGGAGTAATAAATGGTTTGAATGTTGGTGAGGAGGAAGATCGTAATGAGAGGGCATCGAGTAGAGGGGGGGGGAGAAGTGTCACAACGAGTTGTCACGTGGAACTTGACAGCTGTCAGTTGCCAGGAGGAAAATGGTCTTCAGTGGATTGAATGAAGTTGATTTGCACGAGGAACAAGGCGAGAGAGAGAAAAACGACGAGTGAAACGATGAAACGACACGCTTAAACTACCCACGACGGCGGTCGGCGCGAGACTGAAAGCTCTCCTGCGGCATCGAGGCAGACAAGCCGCGCTTCGCGCATAGACACATGACGCGCTTTCTGGGGGCGAACCGCGTGAATCGCGCGTGTATACCCACATTACCGCGCGCACTGTTTTACACAAGCCCAAAAAACGAGCTTTGGTCGGATGCAGGGGAGGTAGCGGGGGGGGGGGGGGGGGGGCGCCCCGCGGAGAAAGAAACGAGTAGATCATCGGGAACCGAAATTGTTGTTCGGTGTGCACTGTTAATCCTATCGTGTCCAATAACTATCTCGTTCGATTTACTTTTTTCTCTGAGTAATCGATTTAAATAGCCATTTAAGATAACTACTTATCTTAGATTCTAAAGAAATAAGATTGATGGAAAATAAACCTTTTTACCAACATTTTCAATGTCAATTAATCAACCGTCCCCGGTGTAATCCCCTCAATGTTTTACCGCTCCCAAGTAGATGGCTTTTGTACGCGAAGACAAGGACGCGCAGGTTGAACTCTCCTGGTTGTCATCATAGCATTAAATATCAATGAAACCTAATAAATTCTCACTTACGTCTCGTGTTAAATTTTATCGTATACATATTATCATATTATAAAAAGACGAGAAAATTGCATAAGATACAATCAAATTTCCAATGATAACCTAGTTTAATATGATTACATATTTCATAAAAATCGATAGTAAAAATAACGAATAAAATAATTCGAAGTTGAAATGCTTTGTCATTCCAATTAGATACCGAAATAAAGGAATTAATCATACAAACGTATATTTTCAACTTCGCTTCAATACGGCTCCAATAATACAATGTAGGACTGTGTTTTTAATGATTTTATTTTTTTAATTCTTTCGCTGTTCCGGGGCGGACAAGAAATCCGGGCTTTCGGTTCCATTATCTCTGAGCTCTCAAAGGATTTGTCTTGATCGAGAGAGCCTGCGAGGAAGGTCTTGGAATAACGGTCAATTCTTGTCTGCCAGCCGGAAGAGAGGGGAAGAAGGAGGGAATGGTGGTGGGGAAAGGAGGAAACAGAAAGAGAGGGAGAGAAACCAGAGTGTTATCGTTCGAGACTGACTAGCGATGTTGATGATTCATACCGGGACCGAGTCTCATCCTCTCCGCCCCTCTCTTCTTTCTCCTCATCCTACCGTCTCGTTTAGTCGTCTCAGGTACGGTTCATCGTCGTCTGAGCTTCATCAATCGTAGCTCGAATAATTACAGTCATTACGATAAACGATACGCTATGTGAGGACTCGTTGTGGAGACCCGAAAAACCATTCAACCTTATCCTTTTCACGTTCTGACTGTATACGCAGTTGCCTCGGGAATAATCAATCGATTCAATCGATTTTATCATAAAGGATGCATCGAAGCGAGCAATATGTGCGTAAGTGGATATGTGAGGCAAGAATCAGTCAAATTTATGTATATCATGGTACAGTGACGCATCCGGGTTTTAGCTTCAAATGAAAACTTTAGAGGCATCGGATTAATACCTGTTAGAATCACCTCATCAATACGTTCTTTTTATTTGTGGAGAAAAGAGCGAATTGTTATCGTCTTTCAATTTTCATTAATATATATTATTTTTTATTTCAATTATTCTTGGTGTATTTTCAATTTTACCTTGTGTTACATTCGATTTTGTTTTTATTATAGATTTTTTATTCACTTTTGTATACATACTTTCCTTTTCGAAGTTTGCATAATGGCTTGTGAATTATTTAGTGTAATATAAGTATTTTTCATATCTGAATGTTAATTTCCCAAACCAAATATGAAAATGTTTGCTGGCTAAGACGGTAATATTAATGTATATTTAATTATTTATTCATTGCTCCAGCGTGCACTACGCGAAATGAAAATTTTTCAAAAATCTTTAGGAAAATATACGCCTGAAAGAAGTAGAAAAATATTTTTCTCTAAACGTTCAAAAAGTTTGCAGAAGACACGCGGGGGTGGGAATCGGCCTCAGATTCACGGCATTTGGACATTACTTTTTAGTTCGCCCTGTGTATTCCGATACAAAGCTCGCGTCGGTAAAATACAATCAATAATGTTCATATTACTCAAATATTTTCTGTAGCTTGTGGTATGAGAAAAATAATAGGTTAGAAAAAGATACTTAGTTTTATGAAATTGAGTTGAACGATTTTTATAATCGTTCCATTTCTAGAACCCATATTTTTATTATAGTTTGTTCTTCCCCATACACCCTTTTGGTGATTTTACGGCCCCTCTCTTCTCATTATTATTTCTCGTTTTCCTCTCTTCCTTCGATTTTCCCTACGTTTTCTCCTGTTTACCTCTAATCCTTTTCCTTCCTCTTTCCGTTTGTCTTCCCCCACCTTGAGGCCGCAGACGACTGTCCCCCTCTGTACCGAATTGGCCGTGCTATTTCTGGCGCGGGCATAGGGAAACTACGGAAAACCTATGCCGGTGCAGCCGGACCCAAGTTCACCTGCCAGCCGCGGAATTACTATCATCGACAAATTTCGAAGAAAAAACCTCGGCCGCTACCAGGGTTTGAACCCCGGACCTCCCCATCCGCTGCCGCCCAATGGGACAATGGATCAGTGTTCCAGAATTTATATTTCTAATGATTTAAATACTTTAAGAGGAAAGAAATAATAAAACAGTATCTTAGAAAAATCCCTCTCGTGGCTTTTCTAGAGAGGAAGAAAAAAAACATATAAACCACGTACTCGAGTAATGATAAACGACTGAAGAAAATCTCGGCTCTATCGGACGATGAACGATGATGACAGCGTACGCATTCTGGGGATGGGGGAAATCGCTTACCGCGTCGCGCTTCAAATAGTTTTTAAGAAATAAAGAAAATGCGAATACAGCGAGTACAAATATCTCGTTGAATATGTGAAGGATGAGGAAGAAAAAGAAAGAGCCTGTTTTTACCGTAACTGGAAATCAATTTGCAGAAAAAATTCGCGGGAAGAACAATCGTGGTTATTGTGCATCGTATAAAGAATAATTTCGTTGTAATAATGAATCGGGTACACGCGAGCCTGATTTATCGTTTGTACAGCGATAAATCTCAAAGTAAGATCACCCTTTCTCTTGTCGCGCTGAAAGACGATCTAGAAATTGAAATAGCATAATGAAATGCATTGGGTAGGTGCAACAAAACACCGGAGTATCAATGAACGTTCGACCGAATTTGTGGATCTGAAGACCATATGCTAGTGCATAGTTGACCTGCAGAAATTACGATCCTCATTCGGTATTGGTTGTATCGAAGAAATTGGGAAGTACCAGACTGTGTCATTAAATCATCCTGTCTCCCCCAATTCTTTGACATTACGAGAAACCTTGTTATTTAAACGGAGTCATGAGGATCTTGAATTCCATAATACCTCACCAGTTTCAGCCATAAAAAGATCATATCCCCCTCCCCCCTCCCTCATCGCCCGTTCTTTGCCAAAGATCTCGATATTTGAATGGAATCATGAGGATCTTAGGATGGGGAGAGATAGGGTCATTTTATTGGTAGATAGTTACTTAGGTTTAGTTTTGTGTTGACCAGGGATTTTCTTTCTTACATTTTTCGTCATCCGTTATTAACGTTAAGGTAATTTTCCCTAATAAAATATTAAGATATGCAATTGAAGAAAAATCATGATATTGTTATTGATTGTTCGCTTATAAATGAGACCATTTCTGTAAATAATTAATTATAACCGTTAATATAATAAGAGAATAATGCTGAAATTATATTAATATGTTATAAAAATAAATGTTACACAGAAAAAACAATAACTAAAAAATCTCGGACAAGTCGTAGCCAATAGTAAGTATCTATTGGGCGAAGTAAAAAGTTCTGTTTCCGCTAGATGTCTGAAGCCAGTGAATGAGTGCGATATCTCTCAATTTATATATCGCACCAAGTAATCATATAGGGCGATTTGAAGATGCGATTACATTTCAAAAACAAGGTCTTTAACAGTTTTCTCTTTGGTGAAGCTAACTGTCGTAGTTGTGTGTTACAGCGTTCGAAAATGGAGGAAAAAAAGAGAGTATTCGATACATTCGATTCAGTACTACAACGGCGAAGGTGAAAAGGCAGAGCAGGCGGCCAAACAAAGTTGCACTGTTTATAGACCCAGTACATTAGTGAATGTAACAGGCCAATCGTCAAAAATAATAATAAAATCATGGAAATGGTCAAGTTGGACCGGTATGTGATCACTTATTCTATTGCCCAGGAACTGAGGATGAACCAGAAAACTATTTGTATAGTTCGATGTATAGGTGCGAAACAAAGCGACCCAAAATCACGTTTTGGGCCAAATTGATGCCTGCGATTCTTTGCTGAAACGTAATAAAAAATAGCCTATTTTGAAGCGGATGGTGACTAGCGACGAAAAATGGGTCACATACGAGTACAACAGCCGAAAACGATCATGGACCATTCGCGGTGAGCCAGCCCAAACGAACGCGGACAAGCATTGACCGTTATTCCGAGACCCCCTCTCCAGTACACTCTTTCTCTCTCTCTCTCTCTCTATCTCTATCTCTCTCATTAGTTTAGGCATTATTGTCATTATCATTCTGGATATAAGCCTCCACCCCTGTTTTGCAAATTCCTTTCGTTTGTTAGACCCGAGGCCTGAGAATAATATTTCCACGAAGTCGTCGGAATTGCGCGCCTGCCGCTTGACAATTGCACTGGCTCAGCGACGGGAAAAGCGCGGTGGCGCTCGCGCGAGCCAGTACACTAATTGCACCGGGGGAAAAAAGAAAGCAGCGTCGAAAGAAGAAATAAATCGAGCATGGAACTCGAGACAACGTGACCCAGCGCGTACAAAAAAATTCCAGATCCTTTGACTCGTAAATTCGTATTGACAGATTTCAATGAAAACTGGATTGATGAGATAGAGATTTTTAATCAGTTTGTGCGCAGTACAAAATTTCGTAATTGACCTAATTACTGAAGTTAAGTCCAATTTTTCCCTCGTTACGGTTGAGTGAAGACTCGTGCGTACATTGTTCGCAGATTATTGCGGAAAAAGGGTTGCAGTAGCGTGAAGAATGAAATGTGAACAAAACACACTTGGTTTCGTTACCGGTTCATCATAGAATTCATACGTAATTCAAATTTTACGATAATACAACTTTTTAATTTTTACTTTACGATAATTTAATCGTCGATTTATTCATCCATCTAGTGCCCCGTATAATATATTCATTGTGTTGCTGTTTATTTTATTTTGTTTATTACAGTCATACGAAAGATGTTTTGACCTGGAGTTCAAACAAAGTTTACTATGTTTTTGGGGTCACTAAGACCAAATCCGAAAACGATTTAATTAAAAAATATGGCAAAAACCTAAACCAAAAACCTAACTTGATTAAACTTTTTATTTATTCAAGTTAGGTTTTTGCCATATTTTTTTGTGTGTTGTTTACCGAACTTTTATATATTTTTATTTCATTATTTATGCATATACTGATCGTATTGTTATTTGATAAGTAATTGATAACTAAATTGATAACAATTTAATGACGTTTAGAAATGAAATTCATTAAAGTTCGTCGAATAATTTCAACAGAAACGGGAATATTCATTTATTTCAAGAATCATGTATTCCATCCAGACGCAATAATGGAATTAAAAAAATGTTCGTCTCATTTTACTGGTCATTTTCGAAGAATAATTCCGTTCGTCATAGGATATTTTTTTCTCTATGTACACCGAGGAAAAAGCCGATAATACTCCGAGTCTATTTCACGGACGGATAAATAAATTTATCCTCTTTCCCTGATTATGCGTTAGCATTGTGCGCGGGGAGTACTCGCGGTGCGACAACGACGACGCCACAAGCATGTAATTCCGGAGCCGTCGTGTACACAAGAGAGAAAAGATGCCCTTTTTTCCTATAGGGCCGATGCGATACGTCGATTAAACAGAATCACTTTTTGCGGGACACGACACGATGGCAAGGAATATGCAATTTTCAACAACGGGGACAAAGGCCGGGGGGGGGGGAGAGAACGCGCTGTACAAGTGCATGAAATCCTGTATGTGTAAAGAGTGGCAACGAAAGTTTAAGTCTCTGACGAAATAGGTATTGTTGTACGAAATTCTTTTTTCACTTATAGACAAAAGAGGTATTTAAAAATTATTCTTCAAGTTTTCTTGAAGCGTAATTTTTTTTGTCGTGTATGTTTTTTTTTTAATATGAACTTTTAATCGAAAAATGCCTGCGAGAAATTCTTAACCAATGACGAACATACTTAGCCAACTGAAATTTACATCTAAAAAATCAAGATCTACGCGATAAAAGCGAAACGATTGAAATATAAAAAAAGAACTTTCTACGCACTGAAACGAAATATTAAAAAAGAAATTTCGTGTCCCAACTTCAACATCGTGGTCTGCCTTTAAAGTTTTTTAATGTAAAAGACAGTCAGCTTGAATGTTAGTGACTTGACGCTTGATTTTGTTATTTCAATTTTTGGAAAATTTGATTTTATTAAAAAGATTATATGATTTAGGGTAATTCAAAGATAAATTGCGACAGACAATCGATGGCTAAACGAAATATTATCAACTTTCACTAAGAAAGGGATTTTTTGTCGTCAGTCGAACGTCGGCTTGTGTCACTGTTTCCAAATTTGCCACTAAAAATAATTCGGAAATTGCATAATTTACACTTATATTTGAAAACAATCAGAAAAAAAATTACGCTTAGTTAGTGATTGAACTGTTAACACATGAGGAAATATTTTCTTGCCGTATTTTGAGCTATAGCACTTAAGGCATACAGCGGAGACCAGGGTTCATAGTGCCGCGAGAAAGTTGTTCCAACATACACTGCGAAAAAAGGGATAACAATAAATGTGAAGTATTCTGTACTTCACAAAGTTGCAAAACGTCGTATCATTGGGCTACTTTGGCAGTTGCTTTTAGATCATGTGGTCCATTTTTGGACCATATATACGCAGTTCTATTGCTGTTGGAACAACTTACCCGCAGCACGTTGGATCCTGATCTCCCCTATATGCCCTAAGAGGTATAGGTCAGAGCCCATCCGCAACTTAGAATCACAGCCTTAATTATTGCTAGAAAGATTGCTGCTAGAATTGCTAGAAAGCGCCTGTCACAACGGTATCAAAACTAGAAAAAAACACTCAAAAAACTTACGAAATTTTATGAGAAAAATAAAAAAATACTGTACCAAAATTATTTTAAAAATCTACGTGTATGGAAGTTTGCTAGGACCACTTCTACTTTGAACATCATCTTCAGGATCACTTTGTATACACCAGCAATTAATAAATTGAAGTTATGTGAAGATTTCATAGTGTAAGTCCGTCTTCATATCCCACCTTCCACAATGTCTTCAACCGTTAGATAAGTACCGTCAACTTTACGTAAACATCATTTCAAGTCAGATCAGCAAAATACCAATTCGTCCTACAGAAATTAGACTACCGTTCTCAAAACAAGCAGGGATCTTAATAGTCAACATTACAAAGATATACGGGTGTCAAAGTATCTAATACTGTGTATATGTTTATATCGCTTTGCGGATGAAGACACGAATCGACTTCCTGCTGCACCTGCGGCCGCGTCTCCTCGAGTCCGTAACGACGTAATAGGCCACGCCAATTCTCGTTTCGTTTGGTTGAATCTCCCCCTCCTCTCCCTCCTGACGGCTGTGATGTGCGTGTACATTTGTGCAACTTTTTTCGTGTACGTTCACCATCAGTCTAATGCAGCGCCGATCGACAAACATGAGGGGCAAACATGATCTTTGGCTTTTTCGGAGCGGATCTTGCCAGACATCGTTTAGTAGTACATACCATAAATATAGAAATTTGACAAAAATCACTTTTTTGTTATTTTAGGCAAATCTGCATACTCTGCTTCAGCCCAAAGAAAATAATTCATGCAACGTAGCCAGTTTTGCCCAGGTTTCGAGTGCAAAAAAAAATCATTACAATAAATGAACGCAAACTCATAACTTTCATTTTAAGTGTGGGCCCCAAAAGGTATGTAGTCACTATCAGAATTAAATAGATTCTTTGTAACCTGTTCTTACATCTTTTTAGGTGGATTTTTGGAAGCACTTTTGTCTTCACTGAATTTCCTATATCGTTTTATCCACAGCATATCTGTGTTATCTAATAAATCATAAAAACATGTCATCATCAATACAACAGGATATTCAAGGCAAAATGTTAAAGAATAGAAATAATATGTAACAATACGGCTAAAAAGAAAATTACCTACTAAAACTTAGATTACTCGTTGCAGCGAACGAAAACATAACGGCCTAAAATATGTTGGGACTGACTAAGAAAAACTTGATGCTCTGTCATTTGGTCGTATGTATGTCATGTTGGCCGTATTTCCTCTATAATTGAATTTATACCTATATGAAGTCGAATTAAGGACATCCTCCTTTTTTAGAAGTCAATTAATAATAAGGAAAGTTAAAAAAATATCGTGTTTTTACTCGAATTTGTACGTGCACACGAGAGATTGTCCAGTTGCGCTATTTTCCGCAACGTGGTCAGAGGATTTGTCGGCGCTCTGCAGGAGCCCACGAATGGATGAGAGAGAAGGAAATGGGCGAGGTTGCCAGGGTGACGCGGTGGCGACGGTGGCGGCGGCGCCGTCGAGGTTGAGGGTCGATAACTACAACGACGGCAACATCGACGACTACAACGACGACGACGCCCCCGACCGACGTTCTCTTTCTTCTGACACGGCGCTCATCTGCGTCATGCCCTTCGTATATTCTTGGGAATTCCTGAGGATTTTGCTCGTCCGCGAGATTTTATCCCCTCAATGCTTTTCCTGGCCGGGTGGGCAGCAGAACACTTGAATCGCCCTGCGTCCCAGAAATTTGCTATGAACTTTATCGCCCGAGGAGGCCGCGGGCTCCAAAAAAAATTATACGATGAACTCGCAGTGGAGTTGAAATGATAGAAGGACAAATACTCGAGGTTGGAAGTGCATAAAAGAGCTAAGAGCGTTAAACGATAAGATAAAAGGGACCCGTTCAGAAATATTGTCATGGATCCGGCACGATTGGGATCTGTGTTCTAGGGTTCTGTTTTCTCAATCGGAATCTAGTTCCACGTTGGATCGAATCTCGAAGGAAAACGCAATGCTCGCAAATTGGATTTCAGTCAGGATCTTGGTGCGAAATTATTGCAGGCTCTCGTTGAAATCCGAATAGAAATTATGCTCTGGATCCAACCTAGAATGCCTAACTTCGGGAACAAGCTCGAAGTCGAGCTTGGGTCAGATTTCAAAGATAAATGTCAAAACCACCAGAGGATCGACGTCGGCTGGAGATCCACGGTTATTTTCTAAATTCATTTGTTAGAGGATTTGAAAAAAGTCAACAAACCCAAATAAAAAAGATTATTGCAAAAGGATTTTTGCGATAATTTTTGCAATTTACTCGTGTTTACATAAGGAACGAATTAGTAGAACATCGCAGTATGTATCGAATGCACCATCTATACTACGTCAACTCCATAGACGATACAGATACGAATCGAATCGGGCATTACAACCACGCGTGGCGCCAGTATTCCAAATTCTGGCCACCGCGTTGCCTCCTTGCATACGGAATTGGGACCATCGGATTTCC
Source organism: Ophioninae sp. A BG-2022a (assembly GCA_030523105.1). NCBI lineage: Eukaryota > Metazoa > Arthropoda > Insecta > Hymenoptera > Ichneumonidae > Ophioninae sp. A BG-2022a. The sequence continues at coordinate 31,777 of JAPYZI010000305.1, read as the reverse complement.
ACAACGATATCCGTTCCAGGGAATCCACATTATATCTCAACTGGGATCTGATGAGAAATTAAGTTTCCCTAAGAAATGTCTGCATTGGATAGGGCTCAAAATAATATAATTCGGAAAAACATTCTCGAAATAATGAAAGTGAGGGGAATTTCCGTTGAATTTTACATACAAGATAATTCGATATAATAAACCACGTGATCGAATCCAGTTGATAAAATGGGTTAGAATTAAAAGAACGGGGTCGATTTTAAATATATGTGACAAAAGGGGAAAATTCTCACGGCACTGGATCTAGGGCAAACGGGCACGGGAAATGAAACAACTTGAAGTAAAAGGGTAGAAGTGAAGGATAAAGGGTAAAAATAATAGAATTGAAGTATATAAGATGCGCGTAGAGGAAATAAAAGGGACAAGTATTGATTAATAATTTATCCTTGCCTACGTACGATCAGTGAACTCTATTTACATACATATGCAAAAGGACGTCTTGTAATAACGTACAGATAATGCATACAAACACGTTAGTCAATGGGGCAAGTTTTTTATAAAACAAAACATCAATAGTCTAGAAAGGACACTTGCTTCATCTTTTCGAGAAACATATGCAAGGGTACGAGGCGAAGAATGATTTTCCACGAGGTTGACCGAGTCACGCGAGGACCGTGACCTTATCAATCTACCATGCCTTGGTGAACACAAACTTATCACACGGTTTAATAGTGAAGAGAATAAAATGAATAGATATGGTTGTCTTCGTTTGTTTTGAAGAATAGTAAATTTAGTCAAGTTTTAAAGAGACGAGTTGAGAATTCTTTGTGGAAAACTGAATCGAATATCAAGAGGTTGGAAGGAATGAAGACCATACTACGTGATGGTCCTTTGGAGGTTTGAATTAATGGAAAAGTTGGTAATTTACGTTTATAAAAAAGTATATTTTATTAACGTAATCAAAACCCACGAGGTTGGAAGAAATAGAATAATCGACGATGATTACATGGATTTATCTAGGTTTATGGGAAAATGAATTTAATTTCAATTTCGGAAGGGGTGAAATAATGATACATGTGTTGTTTGTGTTGATTTTCCATTAAAAAAATAATTACTGAGTCAATATAATACGCGTGACAAAGAAAATAGATTTCATGATTAAGTAAAATTGCCTCAGTTGAAATTCACGTTATAAAAGCATCATACCATGATCCCTTGAGACATACCTGGTAATAATAAAAAAATTCAATTACTTCGCACCAGACGCATTTCCCACCCCGAATAGCACTATTCTTTTTCAATTTGTCCTGAGATCTGACCAACTTGCAAATAAATTACTTACAGAAAACGAAACGCGAAATAAAATAAGGAAACGCCGATGTGGTAATCGATCGATTGGATGGAGAATTTCGCGATTATCCGCGATCAACCTGCAACGAGTCGACTCAATATTCATGGACGTCGAAGATTGCTTAGGGTGCACCAAAGAAATCAACCAATAGAGAGCGCATTATTTAAGACGATAGTCACGGCCAATTGAGAGAGAGAGAGAGAGGCGGGAGGAGGTGGAGCTAAAAATCGGTAATCGATTATTGAGCGCCTCGAAGATCTGAAGAAATCTCTAAAGGCGGAACGAGTGGCAATGGATGAATAATGATGTGGGTCAATTTGCTCCACGCTTCGACGATTGCTCAGAACGCGGGATTGTGCAAGCCCTTAACCAATCGCGAAATATCATTTTCCTGATCTATTCGAGAAATTCTCATTTGACGTCCCGAGTTAAAATTTTCGATCTCCGAACGCACTGATCTGCCGATGCACCGAAAATTCGTACAAATCAAACGAAAAAATTCTGTTTTGAATCTACCGTAAGCGACCATTAAAATAAAATTCTTTATCGTACCGATTATGTCACAGTAGACTTGAATTCCTCAATGGAAATGGACTTGAGATGCACAATAGGTTAAAACGGAAATACAGAAATCTTGTTTAAAAACTCTGTTTTTTATTACAATGAATCAAAAATCTGTTGCCAATCGGATTGAGCTAGCACTTGCAGACTAACCTCCCTCGATCGTCAAGTTCACTAAGCTGAGGTCATACCCTCGGCATAAAATATGTACCGCCACGTCCTCGCAGAGTACGGTCTATGGCCTACTTCGCCGGTCTAGCAGTACAATAAGTAATAGTCTTGACAAACCCGCTCGCGCGTCCGCGAGACGATTTCTTGTCTCCGCATTATTCTCTCTATCTCTTTTACGACTTTTTCGCTTCCCCTTTGGGTCATTCTTCATAGTTTCGTCTACGACTTTTTCGATGGAAAGAAGAAACGTCCTAACATTCCAGCCAAGAGTCAACACAAATTTATACCGGGAAGCGAAGAAATCCAGGTGGAAATTTACGTCTCTTACTCCTGGACATTAGTAATAACCGGTTGTACAAAAGTACTCGTCGTAATTGATATGACGCGAGATTATAGCGTTCCAAGTTCCACGAATACTTATATATTATTTTATCTGGAACGGTTGTTCGTGTGGTCCGAGAGAAGTGCAAGAAAATCTTGATTGTTACAAGTGAAAACTCACCATTTTGCGCTATGCTAATCGCTTTCTTTCATACTTCAATTTTTTTACTTTCTCTTATTTTTTTTACCGCGGTCCAAAGAATTGTTGGACGATTAAAGGCGACCAAGTGAAGTATCCTAGCTTTCCTCCTAGAGCCATCGCGGCACAGAAGTTTCAACATTTTCTATCATTGCGCAAAATAAATTTTCTCTGCCCGCAGCTCCGGAAAAATGTAACTTCGTTTCAATTAAAATACGGGAAAATCGTATTGTTGAGGCTGCCTAGAGAAATATGGATATATATTCAGAGTTTTATCTATCCGTATGCACGTACCTTGCCTTATACAAAAATATATATATAAATCGATTTATATATGGAGGAGAGATTTATGTAGAGATATGTATGTCATTATGCACCACCCCAATTTCTATTGAACCCCAATTCAAATTGATTTTAAAATATATGTTTTGTTTTTTGATCTTACTACTCCGATTGATCAACACTAATAATTCGACGAAGGAGGCTGACATTTTTCATTAATTTCATACATTATGAGATTTCAAAGTTTCCGGAAACGTGATAAAAAGGGAGATGTTCGAAATTTCCATGCTTGTCCCAAGAGTCGGGATCAGTTAAGTCACAATGGGTCAGTTAGTGTCCCGCTATTCAATTATACATAGTTATTCAATTATATGATGATTATCAGGAGAATTATTCATAGGGTATGATATAGTATGGTCATTGCTATGAGTTATGATTATCATTTTATCACCAAGATCGTTGCTTCCAATTATTCTGTTGCATATGTATTTTTCTTATTTTTAAACAAATGACGAAGTTTTCTTTTTTTAAAATTATTTGTTTCATTTAAACGTTTTTTTATTAGCTGATACTGGGTTCGTTTGCAGTATAATTATTATCGCTTTAAAAACAAATCAATATATTTCGTCTCTCATATACGAATTGGTATTGATTTCACTCCCATATTCGAATTGGAGGTAATTTCACTTTCATTTTTTTCGTACTAAGATACTTGACCCATATAATGCCCACCTTATTTGTTTTTAAGTGCAAAACAAAGCTATGAATGTTGAAATAAAACAAAAATGTTTATTTAGTCATTTATTCAATAATGAACGTATTAATAATACCTTTAGTTCAGAAAACAATGTTCACTGTTTAGTTAACAGCTTTTTTTTAAAAAAGAGCCTTCTGGGCCTTATTTAGACCACTGTTTCTAATAAGGCTATACCCGTTGTAACTTCGTTCGATGAAAAATAAAAAAATATACAATCTTCAATTTTTTAATTAAATTTTGATAACAACGTGTACAGTGCTGATAAACCACACCCATATAATTAGAATAATGATTCGCTAAGTAATATTGAAAATATTTTTTTCAATATTACTTAATTTTAAAAAGTTTTTGGACGTCGAAATTTCAAAAATTCCTATGTGGGACGCGCTGCCTTCTGTCGACTGCAAATTGTTTGGGTTTGCCACAGCGTGGCGATTGTTATAGCAATTGCGACCATTCAAAGTTAGACACTTGACGATGAGAGCTCAATCCGTTTGACTTTGCAGTTTTGGATATTTAAAACGTGGGCCTAATTAGGCACTGGGCCTTACATGGGTTAGGTACCTTAGTCGTTTATTGTAAATATTCATATTGCCCCGGAGATACGAATAGGGTTATACTTGTAGCTAGTATAGAAATCTACGGCGCAAAACGTATTTGAAATTTGGAGAAACTAGATCCGTGCAGAGAAAAAAGGGGATAGGAAAGAATAAAAGGAGCGAGTGCACTCGCAAATGAGAAGTGCGATAGTACGAATGAGGTATCCGAACAGACGGTACTGTAGTGGACATATATCGAACCAGAGGCATTATACGATACGCTGACCTTAATTACCCCTAATTCTCCGAGAAGGGGATAATTAACCAGTGGCTGAGAGCACTCCGACAATTCATGCGCTGCGCGTGACTACGACAGTCGATCCTTCCTCGAACAATAATCATAACAACAATTATCCCAACTATCGTTTCATAAGAAACAAATCAAATAGGTCAATTTGTGAGCCTGACGATGTGAGAAGATGCATCATCCTTTTATTTTCTTAATATCCTATAAAATTGTCGTTTTATCGAAATTTTATAATCGGATGCATTAACGACGCTTTATTATCCCGTGAAATTGCAATAATTTGTTTATACGATTATTATTATTATTATTATTAAATGTTATTTTTATATATTCATTAATAAAAACATGTATTAATAACAGTAATAATCTATTTAAACGAAACATATGAATATATTATTATCATATGAAATATTGTGATGACCTTGATAACAAAGTTAATAATGATATTGATATTATTATCAAGATCATCATCATTCTACTATTACTAATATTATATTATTATTATTATCATCATCGTCCAATACAAAATCCAATTTGACGGCTGATTGGCTCATTGACTCTCGCATCGTGGAGAACATTTCTGGAAATAATGCCGTGAAATCAGTCGCCTCGTGGATACGGTCCTTTCCACATCTGCCTATTCAGCCCCAATGTCGATTTTCTGGTTTATTTTTCGGTTCGTGGGTGTGCGCGCTCTGGTCGTTGGTGTGAATGATCGTGCGTAGCTAGGACGATTTGACGGAGATTCATCAAATCTACTAGACGTTTTCAAGGGACGCACAGATTAAGAGATCCGCATAAGCTAATTTGCCACCCGGGTAGCATCACAAGGGTTAAACTTTCAATTTCTCTAGGTGGTAGATTCACAGCCCAGGATCTTAAGTACGATTTCCGAAATAGATTTTGTAAATATTTAAAGAAGGCACTGCGTAATTATTTTTATGAATGTGCGGACGTTTTCGTTTAAGATTAATTTTATTTATATAACCCCGATTTTTCACCTGACAAAATAGTCTAACCCAACAAACAACGGCTATTTCATTGTTTATGAATGTTTGTCCATTAAAAAACGGTACTTTCATTTAAAGCAATTTCTATAATTTAATATAAAAAATCGAATCAACACAATTAACAGATGAAAAAATGATGAATACAATTTCCCAAACAAGCAAAAATCGCAAAAAAAGGGCGGAAATCCAAAACCAAAAAATAAACGAAATCGATGCCAAGTTCGAGGATTTGTCATTTCTAAAGGGTGAGTCAAACATAGCCGATACGAATGTATACTCGTCGCAGATTTCTTCCTTGCCTTCTGTTGCAACCTTACTATCAAAGGCATTTCTCTCCTCTTTACATGCTATATACGGATCCCCCTGGGTTTACAGTACAAGCGACGGCGGCGATGTTCACGAGCGCGCACTCTCTCGGGCGTGTTTTGAGTTGCAAACGAACTTGTAAGAAACGTCTGCTGGTGGGAAAAGGAAACACCGACTGTTGGTAACTTCATTCGCCACTTTTACGATATCAAAGTTCTCATCGTTATAATGCAAGAATATTCATCAAATGCAATTGTCAATCTTTTCCAACCCTTCCAGGTTGCGAAAATGACTCGAACGTCTTTAGTTGTTATTGTCGGAGATAAGCAATTGCAAAATGCAGAAAAAAGGCTTTAGATAATAATGAAAGCTGAATGCCACGGTCCCGTTGGTATTTCTTATATTTATAATTTTCCAATTTATTGTGTTATTGTGAATTGTGAAGATGAGATGAAACTTAGCGACAACCGATTGAGAAAAGAGCACCTTGAAAGCAGGAATGAGTGAGAAAAGGTCGCTAATCGAGGGGATCGATTTTTGTTTGGATAATTTTAGATCATGTCCTCTTCACCCTTCCTACCTCTCTTTATGCAGACATTCTTTTAGAGATTCGCAAAGCTACTATGCAACCCAGACTACAGTTTTCAATTACATGTTCCGCCACAGTAAAAATTATTACCACTATGGCCGATGCCAATTATGCGAATATCATTTTTTTTGCTCTTTTATACCAATTCTAGAAACAGATAAAATATCGTTATATGGTCTAATGACAATTATATTAATAAGAAAACATAATTAATGTCTTGGACGCAAAATCGGTCCGCACGTTTTTCCTATTAAAGTTTCCTCGAAATTAAAAAATAAACAACGGGCAGTTCAAGTGTCTTTTCTGTTAACATGTCATTGTCAGTTAAACGTGCAATTTTTTGTGGGATAGGAAAAAGGATTTTTTTAAACTTTGGTATGATCGTTAATCAAAGATGGTAGAAAAATGTCGCAATCCTACCAACCAGACTACGTTAAACAGAGTGTTAACAAGGAGATCTGTTTGGCTCGGACGATTTGGAGTTGTTGTCGCGTGCAATTAGAACTCCTTCATCAAGGCCACGAGTACACTAATTATACTCTCCGAGTAATTGCAACGAGAAAATGTTTGTGGGTGGGTACGCGAAATGTTACGGCATGCGTCACTGCTATAATCTCGAGCCTGAAGTCTCACACAGTTCCGCGTCAAATTTCAGGCACGCGCTCATCCACGGGAGTGCTACTCATCCTAAATCCGACGACCGGGGGCCAGCTAAGAAAGTTGCGAGGGTTCATCGACCCTTTTGTCTCGCACAGTCGGACTCTGTATCTCTGGAATTTAACGTGTTTTATTTTCTGGAAATATGACAGGAAATCTTGATTGCTGGTAATGTTTATTTTCTTGCTAAAATTAATTCACGATAATTGTTTAAAGATTTTTTCATATTTTTATTGGAAATTGAAAATTTTCAGGTTTCGTACAAAAGTAAATTGTCTAACAGCATCAACTGATATTTTTTCTTCAAGAACATTTTCCATTTGACAGAAAATGAAAAATCTCTCGATCGAGTAAGAGGAAATGTGAGATCGTAGATCTCGGCACAAGCAGAAAGAAAGAAAGCGCTTGGAGTCTTCAAATTTTCTAACTTAAAGCATTTCAGTGCGGCCAGTCAATGAATCAATCGGGCCCTCTGTGAAAAGTGTCTGCATGTCGTACGGTATTATGGTTTTTCGTTAAAAGGAAAAAGGAGGAAACCGTCTAGGCGTATTTGCGCTTGTCGCATTGTTTCCTCGTACATAGGCAGAGAAAGGATATTTCTCGAGTGGTCTCTAGATATGGATACTTATCGGAAGAGCGATAGAGAACGACAAAGAGACCGAGAAAAAGAGAGACGGGTTAGGGGAAAGGAGGGGGTAGAGAAAGAGGGAGATCAATTACTATAAACTACGTGCGATTGGATTATCACAGTAGCTGTACAGACATAGTGGGCGCGGGTGTCCTTCGACCCGGAATCTACAGATGTGTGCACACATAAATGTACACACATTAGTTTTCTATAAAGTTTGACGCAAAAGGCATAAGACCATTCGTGAGAAACCATCATGCTTAAATAATTCAATCTCTCACGTTTATTATGCAATAATATTGCGTAAGATATTGATTTATTGAAGTTTTAGTGGTTTTTGTACTATCCATATTCATATAGGTGTTGGTGCACGCACACGCACGCGCGCTAGTTATATTATATTATAGTTATATAATATAATATTACGATATATTACTACACGTATTGAAAGTACCATTACCATATTATCATTATCATTATCATGTATTACCCATATCATAAATTTCTACTTAGTTGTTTACTAATTAGTTGTCTTCTACCACAGCAATTTTTTGTCATTATACGTCAGTTTTCTCTCACTATGAGTAACAAACTCCAACAGTTTGATCCGACGACAAATTGTGAAACAAAAACGGTCTCATGTTCATCAAATAATCTTTACATTTTACGGACCAGGCCCGTAAATATTTCTGATTTCAAGAAGCTCATTTGTAAATAATTACATGTCACGGTACGTCCTCATTATGGATGATTTTCCAATCTTTCCATTAGTGGAAAACATCACAGTGGTTATCATACCGTCACATGACTATTTTTTAAACGACACATTTTCTTTCTGTTTGAACTGTTTGAGGTTTTCGACTTTTTTTTACGAGTTTTTTGTTTGTTGGCAGCTATCTTCATTATATGTTTTTTTTGCTGAATTTATATAATACAATATTCCTCAAATTAATACATTTTTTGGTTAATTCTGATACACTGATTCGGATCTGATTAATCTGTCAAATACCCAGAATATCTAATGGATAGTCATGAAACCTAGTTTTCCTCGGAGGTGTATGATCGATAATTATCATACCTGCACTTTGAATGATCGAAGAACGCATCGATCATTTTCTGCGAGCTTTGATGCTGTCTAATGGACTGACCGCCACTCGATCTGTCTCGCTCTCTCTCTCTCTCTCTCTCTCTCTCCCTCTCTCTCTCTCTCTCTCTCTCTCTCTCTCTCTCTCTCTCTCTCTCTCTCGTCCTCTAACATTTCCAAGCGCACGCTTCATCCGGTTAATTAACGTCCTCATGCGAGATAACGTCTCTCGTGATTCATTCAATTGGCTACACGATATTGCCCATAATCGTTTTCTCTCTCATTTTTTGTTGCAAGAATCCGAGACGAATTATGTAGTCTCCGTTACTCTTTCTCGATTCTGTTTAGTCAACAGTGCAATATTAATTTGCAAGGGCCTCATTTATCGTAAAAAGCACGTAGTATTCATCAGGTTTTTGTACATATGTACGTATGTATTACACGTGTAAAATGATCTATACTTTGTATATAGGGCCATTCACAAGTCAAGAGATTCAATGATACGAGGGTTGGACAAGCTTTTACTCAAAGACAGGTGGGCAATTTTTTCTTCGATAATTAACGGGTTGTGGTATTTTTAAAATTAGAAGAAATATCATTCGTCGCGCGATACAATTGAAATTGAAGAGGAATATCCAACATGGGAAGCAGAAATCGCAGATCAAAATGTACGATTATAACGATAGGACTGCTAATCAAACTTTAACCGCGTTTTTCTGGAAACAATATTTTCCGAAACGATGTACACGATTTCTCAATATTCAAGAAACGAATTGACTGGAAAATTGGTACACTTATTGTGTGTTTACCTACTTTCAAGTCAAGCCGTACTGATAGTGTAGTTGTCACAACCCACGGCAAATCATGGAAAACCATACCAGAAATTTTGCGCTCTATATTAGACGACATCTGGAGCCTCTCATCAACAATCTTCGACCCACAATCATTTATACGTAACATAAACCTCTCAGCGTCCGCGAAATCATAAAGACATCCGGTCTTTTTCTTCGTAACCCCACATGTAATACCCGATATGAAAAATCATCATGGTTATAAAATCCGAGTCAAATTCGCCCGTGTTTAGATCTCGAATATCAAACTCGCGACGATACACGTTTGATCACCAAAAGTCGACACAAAGGTTTCTCCACTCTCAGATGTAATCCATTCCACATAAGGTATGAACAAAGCCGATTCTCTGAACTAAAGCTATGTATGTAGAATCGTACATTCATGCGACCAATCATATTAACCAATTCTTATTGGCAGTCCCTACTAACCAATCCCTAAAGAATTGCCTCACCAAATTTCCATCTCTCTATGGTTCTTTCTCCCACAATGAAGCCCCTCCCAATTTGCTCTTTGTAAAAGACTACCTTCCGGAAATTAGTCTCCCAACAGAATCTGTGGCAATCAGATCGAAGTCTCCCAACAGAACCCGTAGCAATTAGATCGAAGTCTCCCGACAGAATCCGTAGCGATGAATTCGTAGTACCTTGTTAATTCAATTCTTCTATCGATTTATACACGAAGTCGACGCGATTATTGTACAAAGCCTACGAATATCAATGCGTCACACATCTGTAAACTTTCTTAAAATCTCGTGTGTGTAAATTGGACTCCGCTACCAGCGAGCTCATCAGGGCACCAGCAAAGGCCCTTGTTTATACGAGCGACAGCCGAACACTTGCGAGCGTCATCTGATCCGTAACGAGCGTACACGTACACACAACTAACAAATGTTAAGGACAGAACATTTTCTTTTATTCCGATTCATATACTCCAAGCGTTCTTGTTGATTTCTTTATTGTAATCCACAAATCAACAAATTTAATTAGTAGCTTGTAATAAACCTTAGTTAAGTTAGTTCAAGTCTGTCGAATTATTCCTTAATAACAAGTCATCGTATCAATTCCTCAATTCCAGCCCATTCACGACACTAACCCTTTTTACTCTCGTCCCTAGCTATTGCGCTAGGCGTAGGTTTGAAAGAGGGAAACATAAAAATATGAGTCCACGTCCCTTCCAAACGTTCCATATTCGTTTTTGAAGGCTCTTCCTTTTTACCATGTATTCGTATATGCGCATGCCTCCTTAGGACGTGACGGTAGTCTACTGGTAATATAGTCTCGACGGACGTTGTTTGTCGATCCATGTTTTCTTTAATTATTAACCATATTGATATCTATTTTTCCCTCACGGTCGGATAGCCCCTTAAATAATCAACGGAATTGATCGAACCGTATTATTGTTTTTCGAAGGGAATCTCCTCATTACTTGTTACTAAATAAACATATCCCTGTTTCAAAATTAAATTTGAAGCCGCGTACTATATCGTACGTAGCGTCAAATCGGTGTACAGTTCCGCGCACGATCTCCTCCCGCCTCGCAAAACAACTCAGTTTCTTGTAAATCACCCTGCATACATTTATACGGATACGTATACTCGCGATTCCCTCCGTAAAAGCATTTACTCTCAATTAGGAATTTTGCTTTGGCAGCCGGATCACGGACCAAACCAATTTCAAGATGCGGCCCAGAATTCCGTATATGAGTCAGCTTGATTGGTACCGGATATTTACTGGTTCAGTGAATCCGAAGCACGGGTGTGAGAAGGAAAATTAATCGGGTCTGGCTTATGTAACCTTACTATCTTACGGGCGACCTGATGTGGCCCTGAATGATGTTGCGTTGCTACATCGGTAGCGAGAACCTCCGCCCCGGTGGACATCAGGCACAGATCACGTAGGCACTTCAAAATATATGCTTGATCTATACTGGACGTCCACCGGAGCAGGAGTTTCCTATTCCATGTGTGGGCCAGCAACATTGTTCAGGACATCCTTCGGCGCGTTAACGCGCCCCTAACATGATTGTGGTAGGCTTACATGACCAAGACTTGATGCATTTGCTTTGTTCCATCTCTGCTCCGGAATCGGCTGATCCGGCAGAGATCCAGTATACATCAGGAATACACTTTGTAGTGCATGCCTGGTCTGTGCTGGTTGTCTGCCGGTTCAGTAAATTCTTGAGCACACGAGCCTACGCGTTATTCACCTGACCTATAGGTGCTCATTTTCATGACAGTTGCAGCCTAAACATTGAGTCTACAATTATAGAAAATACAAACTTATAACGCAGAATTATAACGTTATTCATAGTAGGAGATATGCAATGTTTTATAGTAACAAATACATGTGATATATATCAAATGAATTCAATACATTCTCAGTTTTCCAGATCGCCGAGTAGTTAACCCGGTTAACTTTATAATGATAGGTCGTATCTTCGATTCCATCTGAGATGAAAAATTTAATCACCCAGGGTACGAGTTAATTGAAGTTTCATTTGTTTCAGAACGACTATGATAAAAAAAGACCACAAATGAAATAGCCCTTTTTTTCGTATAGTATTATTTAATTTTTATTTCAGTCATACCGACTGTAGACGGCAGAGTGCCTGATCCGGCTCATAGGTATAAAACTAGTCCAGGCCGGATAACGTAAAGTATTTCGCATCGCACGGGGCCATGATTAGGCTCCCGGAAAAGAGCGTCATTACCGAATTCGGCAAGCCGCATTCGGACTTTATCTGCACCTACGGTGCAAGAGTAGTCAAAGCCGGAAGTAAAAAAGCGTTTCACACCCAACATAGAAGTGATCCAGTTATTGGATCGGTGCTGTAGCACAGAATACGATTTACCATATCCAGTCTTGCTTAGCCCCGTACGTAATTTTTCTAGTCTGGTTAAAATGCCCTGTCCTTAAACCAGTTGCCAGCCATTTTTCCGTACCCTCGAATCTTGTTCCTCCTTAAGGTAAAAACGAAATAAAGGTCATACAAACGGGTACAAACCGAGTACAAAAATATTGCAAAAAAAAAAATAATCGCGTCCCTCAAAGTTGGTTGCCTACTTTAGATAGGTTATATAACTTTTGACCGTGGAATAATTTATCCCCAGCGGACCAAAATTGCTGCGAAAAAAAACCTTATTTTACACAACCAAATCCCATGAAACTCGAGAGTAATCATTTTAAATGGATCCAAATATGCTCGGTCCGAAAGCCTTAGTTGAGATTCTTCGCTGATAGAGTCTCCGGCGCAAGAATCTTACGATCGCCCGGTCAATGGCGAGGGCGAACGGTAGAAAAAGGATCGAAAGGGTGGTATTTAAACGAGAGTGAGAGAAATATCACGGATGGCTCGAGAGATGACGAGAAAGGAGGAGGAGATTCGAGGAACGTTGAAGAGGCAATGCTCGTGTACGAAAATAACTGACCCACGCGAAGGAGCGAGAGTGTCCCGCGTTTCGAGGATGTCTAGCGTTTTTCGAGCATCTCTCGAGACGTTGGACGTGACGTCACGACTGATGCGCAACACCAAAATGTGTCGGCTGGAGCGTTTAATTGTACGGAGAGTCACGAAGACGTACCCGACCCTTATTACAATGGAAATATTATTATCCAAGTTCACGAGGGTCATAAATTCGGTGCGTTACATCTGTTTGGGTTGGGGTCGAGATCGTGTCACTTGTAGTTAGAGACATAGTCTAGGATGTGATGTCGAACAAGAAATAGGGTACATTCCGAAATCTTTTTGTACAACCGAAGGAAACGGCATTCTGTCTTTTTGAATTTTTATTTCCCTATGTTATGTTTCATTTTTTTTTGTATGTACTGCACTCGCGATTTGTTATTTATCGCGATATTTTATTTATTTTACTGCTCTTCTACTATACCGAACAAATCCAAATAAATCAAATATGCGCGAACAAACCCAAACCTACCCAATAAAATCGAAACGGGCGAAAATAAATGTAAGCGAACGCAACCAACACTAAAAAACCGACCTCACATGGCGAGCGATATACAAGTACGGGCAAGCACTGCTCGATGATGTCGGAGGAGTGGAAGTATCGATCGGCCGTGGCGAGTGATATGGATATACCTGCACGCATTGTATCTAAAAAGTTGCAAAATACGATATCTCGAAAAGTAATTCGAATCGTAGCAAATCCTTTTAGGGATGCTCGTAGACCATTGAAAGGCGTGTGGAAAATTTCGGCGTGTTTAGGGGGGGGGGGGGGAATGGAATCTTACTAAAAACCTTAGAAATCATTATCGCAAAAGCCATTGCGGTCGCCCAAAATTCTTTTCGGGCGTTATGCCTAAGTATCGAAACGAAAGACTGTGGAATATTTCAATTCCTTCGATGGCGAAGGGGGAGTTCGGAACTTCATCTCTATAAATTCTTGACAATACTCAATTATTCATTTTTTATATCGTCTCAGGCTGCAAAAATCATTCAAACGGTTTTACGTATTCGCATTTCAAAAAAGGACTGGATAATAATAAAATTAAAGAATCGAAAAAGATACAGCAAAATATCGTCGCATCCCAGTATTGCAGTCTTCACCATCATATTTCGGTGTGTGCGAGCCTTTGCGCGCGCGCGCGTGTGTGTGTGTGTATTGAAGTATCCGGCTATGTATAATTTCCGTCTAAACGAACTAACGCGATATTGAACGAGCCTAAGGGACTTGTCACTTTTTCCGCGCCGTATATATAAAGTCTTCATCCAATTACCGTCTGATATACCGCGCCATCGTGAAACGTCCGGTTTAATCGAACGCGAGTCGCATCGGGGATTAGCGACTATTAGGGCTATCATGGACAAGAATAAAAAGAAAAGACGATACAATTTACGAGTGCCACACGACAAACATGAGAATCGGACTGCAATTTAAAAAAAAAATAGCCGATGGTATGTAGTACTGAATGAAACGAGGAACAACGCTATTATTTAGCGAGTGATCAAGTGCAAAGTATTAATTTTAGATATAATTGATAATTGAGATCAAACCAGCGTGTGCACTACCTGTACTAGTCTCCAAGGACGAGCATTAATTTTTCGCAATTCTCCGAAGTCCTCGCTAAAGGACACAAAAATTTCAAATTTCATAAAAATGTATTTTTGTTTTGATTGAACATATTGACTACAATTCCTATTCATTTAACATTGATAACATTTTGATTCTCAAACGCAAACGAGCACCTGAATGTCTCAGAAACGTAAACGTAATGCGTACGATCAAAAAGCAATAAAGTACGATTCGTTGAAATATGATCATACAAAAATGTATGTGTAGGTGGCGCATTTTTCATTTTCGAAAATGTTTAGTTCATATAATATATTGGAGTGTACAGGTTTTACGATAACTTTCATCGAAACATTTCAATTATGAACGTACATACGCTATATTTAAGTCTATCCGGGAATTGCAGAACTGTTGGAATTGTTGAAATAAAAAAGGGTACAAAAATCGACATTTTTCCCATGAATAACACTCTGCGCTGCTTTAGAAATATTAAGAATTATGTTCTTTATACATATTAAACCATGCAAAAAAAATGGCCTGATAAAAGCCCTACTTCCAAATATTTCAATTTTATTTCAATAAATACCCGGGAGGGGGGATCCAAAAGTAACAGAATTGGGCGGCCGTGGAGGGGGAGAGTGGGGGAAACTCATTGTTCCACCAGGTATGCATTAGGGATACGTCTCCTGAGTTACTATGCAAAGTATTGTCGCTGTGAGTGCATTGGTTTGTCCGTAGAAATTTTTTTAGTGAAACAACGTTTTCCGTTTGTCCGAAAACATGATGGCCAATTGTCGAGAGCTACGCTTGACATTTTGTATCTAGTTGGGGAAATCGGCCGCAGAAACTATTGTAATGCATAAGACTGCTTATGGGGATGCTGCCCTGAGTAAAACCAAAATCTACGAGCGGTTCAACATTTTAGAAATGAAGAAATTTCGATTGAAGACAAACCCCGTTCAGGACACCCCTCAACGTCAAGAAGTGAGAAAAACATCGGCAAAATCAATGCTCTCGTTCGTGAAGACCATCGCCGAACAATTGATCAAGTTTGTGCGATGTCTGGAATATCATGGAGTTCAATTCAGAGAATTTTATTCGAAGAGTTGCAGCTAAATTTCTCCCTCACCTTCTCAGAAGCGACCAAAGGGAGCGTCGACGTTAAGCATGTTTTGAGCTTCAAAATCAGCTGAAACAGAACCCTGGATTTTTTTCCCAAGGTGATCTGGCCGCCTGTGATTTCTTTTTGTTCCCCAGACTCAAAAGGGACATGAGAGGAAAGCGTTTTCCTACTGTGGAAGAGGTAAAACAAAAATCGCTGAAAAGCCTGAAGATCATCCATACATGTGAATTAAAAAAATGTTTTGAACAATGGAAGATTCGTTTGCAGAGATGCGTTGTGGTAAAGGGAAAATACTTTGAAGGTGATGAAAATTTGATGTAAAAGTATTAAGAAATAAAGAAGTTATTACGAAATTCCCGTATTTTTTGGGTTCGCACTCGTATAACTGAAATTCCACAAGAGTATCTATTCATTTTGTGTCAAACCCCGACCTTGCAATTCCCATTAGGAAAAAATATATTGAAAATAGTTTTTCGTTTCGCACTCGCCAAGAAATACTATTCATTTGGCAAAAATCCTTCTAGCAATGTTTTAGACGAATGTGAAGAGTGGAAGCGTGAAAATAATTAGTAACCTGACCAAACCGAGTAATTAACGAGTATACAAAGTGAGATCGTCGCGGGTCCGACGATTTCATTTAGGGGAGACCAGTGAAAAAAAGCCATCGCAAACACGCGGTTTGGTAATGAAATGCTATAGGGATTGTCGCGACACATACCGGCGAGGAAGAGAAAGAATGAGAAAATCAATGAACGTGTGTAGGACACGTGATGCGACCCGATCGTTTTGTCGCATCGAAGACTTTCTCGTTCACTTTTTCCTACGAATCTCCATCACTTACATTCTTAAAATGCAACGAAATCCTTTTCAACTTCTCTATTTCCTTTTTTGCAAATACAAAATCTTATTCTATTAATGCAACCTCCAGATAATGTATAACCATCCCATTTTTTGTCACCTCGATATCAATCTTCAAATCCTTTCTTTATATCTAGTGAAGATCCTGAGAAACCTTTGAAGGATTTCTGCTCCACGTTCCCAGAAAATTCGAACCACGAACTATTAATTGTGTCGAGTGACGCAAGCTCTAACATTATAACATCAAAAGTTCACTGTACATTCTCTCACGAATACAAAAGCAGCGATCGATCGCCCCCCCCCCCTTACAAAGTCGCTCCATCGACATTGTTGCCAAAAAGCAGGCAAGAGAAGAAAAGAACCGAGTACGAGATTATCCACAATGCACATGTGACTCAAAAAAAAGACCAATACGATAGGAATCGACGTGTTAGAAATAAAATTGTCTGAAGTATGCAATTCACGTTGTTGAAGAATCAGAGACAGCCGCGCTACCTGTGTTAACCAAGATTACCCCACTGAAGACATTTGCGTGTTAACGCAATTTGGCCCGTGCGTAGCAAATTTTTCGAAGCCGAAAATAAAAAGAAAAGCCTCGCGCAAAAATCCTCGGCAAGAAGCTCAAAGCTTAATAATTTCGTGCTTTATTAAAATGCTTTTCTTTTTTTTTTTATTATTACCTCTAATAACTGTGATGATTGGCCAGTTGGAACTATCATCGTCGCGTTTGCAGCACCACATAATTAGTTTTTTTTTTCTCCCTCTCTTTCTGCCTCTCCGGCCCGTTTTTTTTTTCTACCCCTTTCACCCCCGCGCTCTTATGTTTTCCGAATTTTGTTATTTTCTAAGCTCTCGTGCCGCGCACGCGACGAGAAGGTTCCAGGGAGAGGCGAAATGAGGATTTTGTATGGGAATGTCGAGATTTTAGACGGAATGTGAGAAAAGACGAACGAAACGTGTACGAGGAGTATGGCAAGAGTCTCGCGAGAAGTGCTGCGGCGTTGTACGTCTTCGGATGACCAAAGAGGGCGCAGTGAATCAACACGCCCGTAGCGACGTTGCGACGCCGGCAAACATGGCGACGGGGTACTACGGCTCGAGTCGACGTGCCACATATCCCCTCCTTTGCACTACCTCCCCCGTCCCGCGACGATCGATAAAACCGCGAGAACGGAAAACCCCAGAGAATGGAACCTCGTGTGGGAAAGGGCTCTAACGTTTTTAGAAAAAAAATAAAAAAATAAAAAACTGTCTTCGTTTCCATCGAACACGATTGGAATTTTCTTTACATATTTTTTATTGGAGCACCTTTTGGTAAATTCAGACGCCATTTTTTTTATTTCAGTTCTGCTGTAATTTGGACAATTTTTTTTTATTTTAAATTTATCGTAGATTACGGTTTGAAAATAACTGGCCTGTTTTATAATTTGGGTCTTTTTTAGGCCCCTCCTACAACTTCGGATTTTTTAAAGACTTTCAGTGTCATTTGCAGTTTTCTACTAGTTTTGGTTGTAAGTTTTAGCCCCTTTTTGGATCCATTTATAACCTTTGAAGTTTTGGGTCTTTTGTGTAATTCTGACCATTTTTTATTTTCCCTTAAAGGACAATTGGACGGTGGATGAATCATTTCGAAAACTATTGAACCTGCTCTGCAATTTAGGATATTTTTATTTGGCCGTTTCTGCACTTCCGTACGTTTTCTGTAATTAGGGAAGTGCTTTTGTAGTGAAGATATTCATTTATTTTAGCGCTCTTCGTTGTAAAATATATGTTTTAGTTAATACTGTGAACTGGTCTATACGATTTCGGACATGTTTCGTTCTAATTTTATCTCAAGCAGGAAATGCAAACAGGATATTAAGCAGAAAATCCAAACGAAGCCAAAAAACAAAAAACTAACGAGGGAAGAATGTCGAGACGATACGTAAGCTATTTTACGACTGTTCTGCAATGTTCGATATTTTTGTACATCGGGTTACTATTTTTAAGATTTGGTGTCCTTTGTGTTAATGTAATTTTAGTCAGTGTTTCCAACTGCTCGCAATTTCATTGAATTTTCCTATCTTAAATGATTCAAGTGTGTGAAGGTAGGATTTATTTTCGTCGGCACGGAATAAAAAATCGTTTTGATTCTTTGTACTCGAATATTTTTATTACAAATATATGGGATCGATCGACATTTTTTGTCAAATCGTTGTATTTCGGTGTCTGTAGCCAAAGATCCATCTTTTATGACCTACAATCAATACGGCCTACAATCTAAAAGGCAATACTTAAATGGCCAAACATTCGTTCAAAGTGGGAGATGAGTTGAGCAGAAAAAGAATCAAATTCACACAGTACTCTAATGGTTTCTAAAAACAATACAAAAAAAAAAATAAACAAAATATGCGTTTCGAAGAAAATAGGACGAAGACGAAAAAAAAAAGAAATTTGCGGAAAGAAGATGAAAGAAAGAAGAAAGATATGAAAGGAAGATAAGGGGAAGAAAAGAAGAAGGAAGAATGAAAAAAACAGAATGAAAAACCGAGCAACCGAGGAAAATCGTTTGCATTTTCGGTTGACAAAGATCGGATCCACCGACAAAACGGGTAAAGAGAAACGAAAGACAAGGAAGTTCCTCCAAGTCTCTGGAGGATCGATCAGATGACCTTTGCTATGACCTTGCCGACCGACGGCAGCGCTTTCAGACATCCTTGCACAGCATGGATGGAGAAAGAAAAAGAAAAGCGAGAAATCGCGAAACACACCGGATTGGGTGAATCTTGGGGACAGGAACGTATTCTGAAATTATCTACTAAATAATTTTGTACCGATGATCACCAGCGGTTGTTAAAAAGATCTTAGTTTTCTGACGAGAACTTTCCTATAATTGATTTGATCAAAAACGTTTCCTATAAAGAAGTGCGACATAATATCAGTTACGAAATGAGTCGCATAAAAAAGACTCAGAAGAACCTATCCCCAAAAGATACCGCAAAGTTTAATAGGGCTATGTCATATAGACAATGAATAACAACTGGTTTTTGTAAATCTGGCATCTCTAAATAACAACTAGTCCACAAGGGCGACATAGGAAAAAAAACACGCGACGATCATTAACGTGTACATTCAGGATTCAATGAGGGACAATATTTTTTTTTATAAAAAAAGCTTGTTTTCGAGTTCTGAAAATTTTCATGTATAAATAAATTCGAGTGTGCACTTAGATTTATTGATAAGCGAAAATGTTCAAAGTACGAAAAAAAGCTATTTTATCTATCGCAATATAATAATAATAGTTATTATTATATAACGATACATAAAATAATAATAATATAATTATTATTATATTATATTATAAAAAAGGCAGTTTTATAACACTTACTATTATTATTATTATTATCGCTGTCATTATTGTTATGATTTTTTATTCATAATTAATATTATGTACGATCGTTATTATCATACTTTCAGGTCGAGTTGTTAAACTCCTTAAAGCCAATTGAAATTCAGCACGGCAACGATGCAGAGCGCATCTCCGCGGAAAGATTCGCCCTCGTGCGGCTGATATCAAGCAGGAAATCCAAACGAAGCCAAAAAACAAAAAACTAACGAGGTAAGAATGTCGAGACGATACGTAAGCTAGCTCATGGTAGTTTCGCCGTGAACGACGCCACGAGGCGCAAATGCTCGTCTCACTTCGAACTGAGACGAGCATTTATGTAATCCCCTTTGGCATAATGGAAGGTGGGCGGAGTCCCGTACTCGTTTTATGCATTGCATTTTGGTACGCGTAGTTCAACTTGGCCCGCATGGTACCGCGAGCCACGGACATCAACGGCGAGGAATGATTATTGTTTCGACGCGTCGTCAGTCTTGAAACGGGATTTTTCCCGAAAAAAAAAAAAAAAACACATCGCGGATAATCGAACGATCATTGGTTGTAGCCTCATGTAGGCCAAGTGCATGATTAACAGCGTCGGCGATTCATTTTTAGAGGCTACAATCGCGCGTGTTTGGGTCACAGACACGACTGAACGCACATTGGGTTTCGAACTCGAAATTTGCGTGTTCATTTGGGTTTTACTAGGGAAGCTAAATTTTAAAACATTATAATTAGTATTGAACAACGAAGATTTAATATATTTTTATCAGATTAAGAAAAATGGAAAATTAAGTAATTACTTAAGTAGCCGGGAATTTGTTTAAATTGAATTAAACTAACTTTCGTAATTATCGTAGAAAAACGTATTACATCATTTTGAAACATTATATCATTTTGAAACATTAAAATAAGAAGTTAATGAGACAAAATTTTAGCTCTTATTTAATGAGAGTTTATTTGCAACTTTCAACATCGGTGATTATATATTTTAGGACAAAACGTATTTATTTTGATTTTAATACAGAACGTAATTTTTACGTGATTATGTAGGAGAAAGAAATATGAACTTTAAACACACATTTGGAAACTGAATCTCGAAGAAAAAGTTGAAAAATGAAAGTTTATTTATAGATACCACAAATTGTCTTTTATGTATTTCGATGTTTTGACGATTCACGTCGAATTGAAACAAGGAACGCATCGTATAATTTTCTATAATACGACTAGAATATTTAAAAATATATTTTTCCATTTCTCATGAGTTAATCATTTATCATAATAAGGGTAATACGATAATAAATAATAATAAACAAAATTGACGGATCATGATTAGTGTCATTTAACGTTCAATTGTCTAAAGTCGAAGTTCTCGACTTCTTGAGTTTGGACAGTCTGTGATGTCGCTGTTGCAGGATTGTAACCGTGCAAACATCGCTTTTGCGTAGCGATATTTTAAATGTCTTCGCATTTCTATCACATTACAGCCGATCACTTTGAATCTACACCGTTCAACTCTCTCTCATTCATCAATCACCAAAAAAAAAACAGTAACAAATCCCGAACACCTAAACTCTTTTTTTAGTGCGGAAACGTCAACATCCGCGATTACAAAAATGGACAACGAAAGAGAAAAAAAGCTGAAACCGAATAACGCGGGAGAGCTATCGTAATTAATTTAATAAGACGGATAAGGCTAATGCGTAACGGACCGAGATAATACTCCTAGCAATTTAGTAAAATAAGCGTTCACGGATGCGTCCCGTAGATCCGTTCGTTCGACACATGCATGCATAAACTGTAAACTATAATCGGAGGCAAAATCCTTGATTACAACGAGGGACGCGAGCGATAAGTTCTCGAACTTCGAGCGCGAGCTCGAAGAAAGCGTCGATAAGCGAGCATAAGCAAATATTCAGCATACTGCATATCTGTATACAGAATGAAATGACGTCACTATTATCGCGGTTCCACCTGTTCGCGATTCTTTTTAGTCGTTGTGCTTTCGTTCTATGTTCGACATCCAGCGTTTTTATATCCAGCGATATAAAAAGAAATTAATGTCATTATTATTATTATTATTATTATTAAGAAATTTAAAAAAGGTATTTTAAATATAATTATATATGATAATAATTATGATGATAAAAATAGGAGAACAAAAGCAACAACAATAAAAGCACGATAATAATAAATAACAACACTAATACTAATCATTATTACCAGTATTATAATTAATATTTCATACTTCCCATAATAATACCAAAAGCCAAATTTATAATTTTTATTATTTATGGTTCCTTCACGGAACAATGGTTCACTTTTCGCGGGTTGGATCCCAATGACAGATGAAAACTTGAAGAACGCAATATTCGTTTTTAATACAATTGCTAATGCAAAGACATAAAAACATATGCAAGGACATGGAACAAAAAGATACTACCCGTATTTTAAAATGATCATTTGTAAATTTTTCGTGGCCTGTTTGGTGGATCGTTAATTATGATAGAACTATGATTCAGTTTCACTTTAATGAAACTCGTATGGTGAATGGGGTTAAGCTCGAGTTTGATCTAACGGATTTGTTGTTATTTCATACTAAAATCTTATCATGACTATTAATGACCTAAAAAACGTGAATTATGAAATGATACATTTCCTAAATACATGCAATTATCGATAATAATTAATAATAATTCTTCAATAATAAGCAAATAATCAATGTATAATTGAATGTTAAAATGAGGCCTGTAGTACATCACGGCGTCATACGTAAATCATCATCATCATTTCTCCTGTATACTCATAGGTAAAATGATTCGGCTGAAGGGAGGGGGGCGGGGGAGGAGGTACATTGAAATGACAATTTATTCAATGAGAAGATATCGGTAGTAGGTGACGCGCAAACTCACCGATCGACGATGTAACAATATTTATTCTAGCTTGTGCTTTCTCAACTCACCTGGAACATAAAAACAAGAGACAATTCATAATACTTGGCGAAATTGATTCAAAGTGGCGAGGCAAAGTATAACAGGTTATGTTTCCGACTTTTGAGCATATAAAAAGTTGAAGATATATTATCGTGGTACATCGAAACGTCAGGTATACATTTTTAAGGGGTAGATTAAATATGACGTATAAATGTGTATAACGTATCTTCATGAACGGAACCTGGCAGGGACTAGAGAAATTTAATATGTAAGCGTAAAAAACATAAATGAAAAACGTAAGGATGTTTTGCTGGATTTATGAACTGGCGGTGTGAACGCAATACGGGATTTTTCTTTTCGTTCTGACGCCATATACGCATCGAGGATAATATTGTCGAACACGATCGATAATTAACAAAAATGATAGTTCTATATAGTAAACAATTTAATAATGTTCATGTATAATATTCATACATAATCATAATATAAAGAATACAATGTTTGGCAGTTATAAGATACCGCTGTTTTTTTACATTATTTTCAAGTATCTCTCAAATGACTTGTCTGGATTTCAACCTGAATCTAGTCAACTTAACTTTCTCATGAAACTTTAGCAAATCAGCAAAAAGCCTTCGCTCCATACTATCAGTTCGATGTGTCTATTTTCGACGGTTGGCAAATACGACAGTCTTCTGGAGTTTACGATATCTCATTGTCAGTCGAGAAAAAATAGTTATTGGAAGGGGTATTAAAAATGAATATAAATTTTTTTTAGCCCTTGATGTACGTACTTTAACAAAAAGTCTGCACACCCAGGAGCTGAAAGTTCTCAGTTTCCCAGTACCCTTGACAAATCCGGTGTAGTGTATCGTAAGTCGACTGTAGTCGCAACGGGGGTTAATTTTTGGTGGGCTATTGGAACAAGGAAGAAAAATGGTTGAATAAAAAAATAATAAACAAGGTAGAAAAGGGAAGGAATACGATGAAATATTTGAATAGGGAGAGATGGACGGAGTCCGGAACAGCGTTAACAGCGTGTAACGTAAAGAAGAAGCCAATAACAAAAAAATATATATATGAATATACAGGGTGTCCCACGTAAGAATGTCATCCGTGAAATGGAGATTTGGAGGTGAAATTCTGAGTCGATTGATATCAGCATGTATGGTTCCCAGATCAACCCCTGAATTGTTATTAATTTTTTAAGGCAGCCAATCAGACACGCCCGTTGAGCGGGCTTACTTCGGTGATCGTCATGCACATTAGGTAGTGCCTGGCGCAGTGGTACCCCCACCATGCAGAAACTCCAGTTCTTCGGTGTATGGCACGAGGGCTTCTGCGCTCGTTATCGGTGTGAACGCTTGAGTGTGTAGGGATATTCTGTTTACTTTTTTCTGCGTTTTGCTTTTGGCTCCATTTGGCTTTTTTTAGAGGACAATGGTAGCCTCAATGATACGCGGTGTCAGCGCTTTTTGGGGCCGAATGAAGTGGATTACAGAGTAATAATATTGTTCGAATAAATTTTGTAGAGAGAGGAGGAAGGGGAGGGATAAAAACGCTAACAGGAAATACCACTGACGCCGACAAAAATGCGCATAACATTTAACAAAAAGGAAACAGAGCCGCACACACGTAAGCGTCCTCACCGATCACGGGTGCAGAGGCCTACCTCCGGGGGCACTCCTCATATGCGTGTCGCTCATCAATGTAAGACCGCTCAATGGGCGCCCTTGATTGGCTGCCTTTAAAAATTAATAACAATTCAGGGGTCGATCTGAGAACTGTACATGCTTATATCAATCGTCTCGGAATTTGAATTTCACCACCAACCGCCCCATTTGAATATATTTTTATATTCAAATGGGGCGGAATATATTTTTTTCGATATTACTAAACAATTATGCTATTAATAACAGCTGTCTGAGCAATTGAAAATAGCGCAATATCAATTCGAAAGAGCTAAACATATTCGCCATACCCCGGTAACCCTTAGCAACGTTTGGACGACACTGCACAGTTGCTAAGTAAATTGTTATTGGATGATCTTTTAGTAAAAGCTAAAAAATATTTGTCTGAATGAGAGATATCGACAAAATTAAAAAAAGGTGCGCATATATCGAAAACTATGATACATTTTTACTGAGGTAATATTTTTTGATGCTCCGGATAATCATTAGCTGGCCTTTCAAAACCTGCATTATTACCGTTGGATGTCAGGACACACTGTATATACAATTAACCCGTCGTATAAGAATTGGGCCTCGGAATGCAATCACTATATACTCCCGGTCGACGATCGATGGTCGCTCGCATGTACTCTTTTGAGCCATCATCGTAACGCCGACATCATCGTCCCCGATTATGTTTCGGAATTTGCCTTCAACAGCCCTTTACCCCTCGCTCTTTTTCGCTCATCTTCCCTCTCCCCTCTTTTTCAACAGCCTGGTTCCTGGGTCATTAAGGGCCACGCGATTCGCGCTCCCGCACGAAACACCCGAGCCAAGGGCATCTGCGCGCGACCAAAATTCCACGCATTAAACAAAAAAAAATGTTATCACTTAGACGAGACGGGGAGGGGATTGGAATCGCTGGGATCTCGGCTACGACATACGGGGCGAAGACAAAACTCGATGGATTCGTGCTCAGTTGGTAATGCCGATCCCCGTCATTCCAGGGATTTGCCACGAAATGAAACAGCGAATAATAGTCCGAGTTGATTGAACGGGAAAGAGCTGGATAACGATTACAAGCAGCAGTGGCTGTTTCTGACGTTATTGATTGAATAATTATGATAATTGCGAGAAATAATAATTGAAGAAATTGAAAATGATTAGAACTGATGATTGATGGAAGTTACAATTTATTAAAACCATTATTAATCGAATCCAAAATAGATTAATACTACTCGGTCAAATTAACATCAATCAAACTAACACTTGTCGGAGTTTATAATCGATCGAATCAACGAAGATTAATGTTGAAAATAGATTTAATTAGCAATTTATCAATCGTATAATTGTTGGAACTAATAATCATTCTCATCAGTGATAATTAATAACAATAATCCATCAAACAGTCTCATGTCGAGACTGATGATTAATCGAATCATTAATAATTAACATTAATGATCGATCAAATTGACAATGAAACTAATAACTGTTGGAACTCATAATCAAGAGAATCAACAACTGACATTGATTATTCATTGAATTATTATCTTTTCTCACATTCATAACTGCCTAATTTATGATTAATTGGATCAATGATCAATGAATCAATTCTAAGTAAGAATAACTTAGGAGAGAAAACTATGCTTGCACGTAAATTATTGTCCTCTAAATACTAAGTCACAAAATTATCCTATTACTATCAATCGTACCATCGTATCATTATATAAGTAACCCAACACGTACACTATATTTTTTATTCATGAACAAATATACTCAATATTTTTCATATTGTGTAACATGTAGATGTGCGCTTCAAAATCCACTTTCATGGGATCGTGAAAAAATCGGTCGTTGTGCCGAGTTCGTGAATAAACCGTGCAACCTACCAGGCCTATCTTGATCATTAGTAACAGCGTACGGCCAGGATATGTAAGGGCACGAAGCAGTCGATCGTTTGTTAGAATATAATTATTCTAGTGACTATAGGTTGTCTCCGAAAGTATTCAGAAGTTTGTAGATTTCTTTTGTTGTCCAGTGTCATGCTCTGATTCTTTCCAGTATGGACATATTTCGATAGAGCAACAGGATAGCGAAAAGCAAGGACCGAACGATTTTACTGAATTTAATTTATATTTTTAATATCTTCAAGAAAGTTCTTTTTTACCTTTTAAAGAAAGTTGATTCAACTATTACGTAATTACTTATTTTTTTAGAATATTTTTTTTCACCAATTCATTGAAATTAAATTGTAAAGCAGAGAATAGAAATTTGATGAAATAGTACGAAATATTATTTCATACTACAGAATCAAGAATTAGGTAGAACATTGATAACATTACTCTATACGTGTGTTTTACTTAATTAAATAGATAAATGCCTTCCCTTTAAATAAGCTGGCGAAACCGATATAAATTAACCACAACAGACATAGGCATTGTACTACATTATATATAAGTCTATAGGAAAAATTATAAACTGTGTGTAAGCTAGAAACATACACACATATATTCAAAAACCATTCTTTATTATAAAAACGTCAATAAAAAATTAATTGAAAAACAACAGCCGATGTCACTTTGAGTTTGTTTTTTTACGTAACTTCATGAATCCCGTCAATTACATGCGCTTGTATCAATGGTATTAAGTTAACCAGTATAGATTTATTCCGGTTATCAAATTTGTATTATTGGGAAGTAACGAAAATGGATTTATCAAGAAACAAAAAATGCGTTTAGTCGATACAATTGTTATTTTATTATTTACAGCTAATCTGCAATATACGACTTTGGATAATACTTGACAAGAAACAAAAATTATGATATACAAATATGAAAACACTATAATAATACTAAAAATTATTGCGTTCCAACGGTAAAAACTTTAACCCTATTCTATTTATTTATTAAAAATTCCTACGTTCCAGCGTGCCGCTTTAGTGGTTTTCTTATATTACTCTCGCCTATTACTTCCTACTCACACTTCTTTGATCCAACTTAAATTTCCATCCTCCTATATGTACAATTAACTATGGGTACACGAAAACTGTGGGAAACCCATACCGGTATGGGTCCCATTATTTTTCCATTCTTCTATTGCTCAGAAGTTTTTCACTCGAGTATCTACACCAAGGTCCCTTAAGTTATCGCTTTTTCACTGTCTGGTTGATGAGCTTTCATAGCTAAACGGTCAATGCTCCGGGTAAGGGCCATTCGCAAGCGTCAGTCTCAAAATCGCCATCATTCAATTCATACCTCAAATCGCCTTTGTCGCATTATTAAAAAATATAATTGTCGCTCGCAAACGTACCCGAGGAATCGCATGGTTGGTGCTCGTATTCCGCAAGTGAAACAACCATTGTGTGTCGCTAGTTCACTATTTTCAAATCCAGACACGAAGCTCTTTTCGCTATTTTCTTCTTTCTCTTACCGCCGTTATTTTTTGTTTTTGAAAAATCCACTTATCACCTTTTTCCAATTTTCGTCACTCGCGAATGAAAACTTACTTTTGTTCTGTAGTTGTCACGTGACAACAGCACTGTTTTAACGATCAATCGTTGATCGTACAAATTAATCTACGTCTAACGACCACATTTTCATCTACGAACTGTTATGGAGAAAATCAAAAGTAGCAAAAAATGACGTTGGAACGATATACTGCGACGATGCACGAGGCTCACGGAACGGCTGCGTCGAACCGAGTAAGCCGAGGAACTAGACGCGTATGAATCAACCCCTCTTCCTCTAACTCCCACCCAATCACCGCCATTGCCAACAAACGAAACTATAATGCATCCTCGGTTCTCCCATCACGAATACCCAAATTTCTTCTCGGTAAACAGACTTTCGAATGATTTATTATTAAATTGTTTAGGATATATGCATAACGAAAAAAGAGGCGATTCGAAGTTTCGTGAAAATCTGCATCGGTGACGAACCTTAAGGAGAAAGGAAGGGAGGAGGGTAATTATAATCACAATTGAGGGGTTAGGTTTCTCCTGTAATCCGAAAATGGAGGATACATATAAATTAATTTTAAAGTAATACTAAAACGATTGAAGAACGGAAATTCATTCGTATGAATTATATAACAAATTTCTATAAGAATTTTTATAAAAATTTATTAAATGAGCTGTAAAAATACAAACAGAAATTTCTAAGAGCATGATTATATTATATAGTTAATTAAATTATATATACTATATACGAGGTTTCGTCAAAAAAAAAAGATGAGTTTTCAATTTTGGCGGGCCACGCACATTCGATTATCGATTGTTTTTGTTACGTTGGTACACAGGCCCCCAACATACGTGGACATTATCAGTCATTTTGCATATTTACAGTGTTTTTGGTAATTACCTGTATTCAATTTTTCGTGAAAAATAAAATTAATACTACAGTACTCTAACGCACCTAAATCGTTGGCTGTGGCAATCGAGAAGTTTACGTTGAGCAAAAAAAAAAGTTTTTATGTGGTAAAACCTCTTCACAGAAGGCTGAGAAGATATCAACGACAATGCCCTCCCTGGATGTCCAGCTCATCAACGACCAATGAAAACGTTGAAACAGTGAGCAAAACGGTTAAGAATCGTTGAATAAATATTAGAGAAGTTGCAGAATACGTTGGCATATTAGTTGGCGTATGCTATAAAAATATGGTGGAACAAGAAAGAAATAGGGCGGAGCAGGGAAGATATGAGTTGGAATAGTTAATAGTCCTTTAGAGAGAAGGCATGGGAGAGATGGTGTGTAACGAGAGGAATAAATCCGTTTAAAACAAATACTAGCGGATATTTAGTCAAATAAAAAAATATAGCCAATGCGTGTCGATCCAAAAAACATGTATAATTTTTAACGATGGATTTTTAAAATGAAAGTATTGACTGGTAATATATCGCATCGATGATGTAAGATTTTTTAAAATTATTCATTCACGAATGATGTGCTATTTGCAGATAGAAATTTTCACTCTACATCACCACCGCGATGCCGCTTATCACTATCCTCGCATACCGCGGTATCGACGATAAATCTGCCAGATAAAGGTTGGATTATCATGACACTTTGCACCGAGGCGAAGACGGATGGCGTATGTTTTTCACTCGGATGCCAATGCCGGGGCATTGCGATTATCGCGAAGTCAAGATGCTACTTTTCATCAATAAGTCGATCGTAGATTTTATACAATTTACACCGACGTGTATTTTTTTCAAACAAGGAATAAAATTCGCGGCCATGTGGATATCATATTTAATGCATTACGATTTTGCGATTTTTATCTTTCGGATCCTTTATATTCAATAATGAAATATTTTGCACCGATCATAATATAGAGCGACTTAAGGGTGTAAATGCGCTTTAAACAAACATCTTTAACGGTTTTAAGTTTCATGAAGCCAGAACATACGGAAAAAAAAATTGTGATGTTTATGGACCGTACACGGTATCGAATGCAACAGCGAAACGGTGTTTCGACGTCCATATTACCAGAACGGAGTCTTTGGAAACACCGCTTTACTGTTGCATTCGATACTGTTTTGGGTCCATAAACAGCACACATTTTTTTGGCCGTCTGCTCTGGCATTTCACCTTGGTCGTAGTGGTACTGAAGAATGTGTCGAATTTTTCTTTTTTTACCGCCATTTTGGATCGCTTTAACATACAACTAGTTTTACCAAACACAAAACTATCAAACATCTTTTTTTAAACGTAATGGTTCCTTTAAATCACCCCATACTATGACCCAGTGCGATGTACACATCGAGAGATATGACTCACTAAAGACATCTAGCGGAAAACGCTCAGAACGTTTTACTTCTTCCAATAATAACAGCTTGCATAATAATAAAATGAGGTGAATTTACGAAGAACCATAAGATTTATAATATTAACAACAATAATAATAATCAAGATGATGATGATAAGACATGAACAATACTACTGACCATAAAGTTCTTATTTCTGTTCAAAACGTACTTATTTTTAAGTGAATTTAAAACTAACGGATGGCATGTACCGGAGGACGTAAAAACGCGTTTAGTGAGAACGAAAAAGGCTGCCATTTTCATCGCAGAAGTCATCTGCGTGCTACATAAGACATTCGTACCGTAGAAATTCGAAGGCCAAAAGCGTACCGAAATCCGATTCGATTTGGCTCAATCGATTTTCTGAGATTGTTCATGCGAGACGAAAAGGCAAGATTCTCTTTTTTATTCAACTTAATTTTCTTCGGAAGAAAATGGAGAGGGAGGGAAAAATCGGAACGTTTGAATTTGTGAAGTTACCGGCATCGCTGTTGATGGGACGAGTTGGAGGCTCTCGGGAGTAACGACCTTCCTTATATTACGCGTGTACTTATCAGACTGTGACCATGTGCGAAACATCGTCATAGCGGAGTTTAAGGTCGGCACACAACATTTTTCCTCTGTTTTATTCAAGGTGCTCGTAAGTTGACATTATTGGAGACCAATGAATATCGGATATTCTTTTCATACCGGACCATTTGGATTTGTGTTTGGCTAATTTAGATTAGTAAATTACTTGAAAGGAAATTACTATATATCATAACCAACTGGGATACGTCGCTTGGGAACAAAGATGTGTATGATGAAAAGTAAGAACTGCGGGCTTGTTGCTTGTAAGAGGAATTCATTTGAGCAGGTGCAACGGGAAGAGACAGCCGGTACGATCAAGCTGAATGTTGCAGTCTGCCACAGGGGTATACGACAAAACTCGATAACTATTTGGGAGGAGGCATTGAGAAAAAATAAATAGACGGTATGTGATATACCCCATGATGCTTTGTTATCAATAAGTGATTATTAACAAAATACCGTATCGGGTATAAGAAAAATGCAAAAATTAAATTTACAAAGAAAAATGGAGCTGAATTTATCCGCGTCTCGACGTAAATATTAAATATTAATTTTTCAGGTGCGGCCCCGGCGATTGCTGAATTTAAGCAACGTTACGCACGGCTGATACTGAGAGTGGTGACCGCTTAGTCGTGCTTCCGGTGGCCTATAGACCAATTAGCGGGAGGCTGATTTTTTGAGACCTTGGGGCACATATTTAACTGTCCGGTCAATGACCAGGTACCCGGGTATCCATTTCAGCTTTGCAGATAGAATTTATTAACTTTTTCTTTAAAAAACTGTATAACCGTCTGGATCCCCAAAATTTAAGTAGTTTGAAACCCAATTTTT
>JAPYZI010000304.1:0-59392 GCA_030523105.1 Ophioninae sp. A BG-2022a | reverse complement strand
CGGGGCTTTCAAAAAAGTTACTATACGCTAAAGGTTGTGAGTTTAACGTATGACAAGCATTACTACACATTATCATCGAGAACGAGACGCGTAGTATAACTCAAGTTTTATCAGTGATTGTACGTATGTTTTAGCCGACCAATTTACAAGTTTCTCAATTTTTTAATTCAATTGGTTTGGTTTTTTTTTATAAATATTGTCGATAATTGCACATACATTAAATATACATTGAGTTTTCCATTAATTGATGGAGATTTATAGTTATAATGAAGTAATTAATTTATCGTTAAAATTAATATTACGCTATTTCATAAATTCGCTGCCTAACGCGACAACGTGGTTTATTTATTTGCACGTTAGACTAATCAATCACTTGATTCTAAGTCTTAATGATATAATATTTAATGTATTCGCAGCGATTTAGATCCATTCGTGTAGTAACCATTAACTTCTGTAGAAGCTGTACCCCCATAAGCAACAAGGTTTGATTCATATGTTCATAACTACTACGCCATTTAATATAAACCTCGAAATAGTTTGTGTTATATCAAGGACAATACCTCTGGAAATTTGCAAAACTTTTGCAAGTTTCCTATTGAAACGATGTGGTCAAGATTTTACACGAAATAGTTACATGATCTTATCAAGCTTGAGTTCCGTTTACTTGGCAAATATTGATGAACAATGAGGTTATTATTAAACAAAAAGCGTGTTAAAAAATACAAGGACATACTTATGGTATAATGGTAAAACTCTTCCATGGCAAAGCCTGTATTCGTTGTGCAAAACATGTACTACAATAATACAAAAAAGAGTTAATAGTACAATATTACAACGATGAAAATCCTTCCTTTTTCGCTTGGTTTAAACGAATTGAAATAGTATTTAAGAGATGCCATAATTCCACCGAGATGAACGGGAAGGCTAGACTGCGAGGCAGGAAGAGCAGATAGTACCAGAGATGAATGGAGAGACCCTTGGAAAGGTCTAACGTGTGATTATTGACGGCTCTAATGTGAGCAATAGTAGATAAAATAAGTAGTGCAGACTGGCAAAAGGGACGAAAACAGCATCTTTCCACAAAACGCGAATATCTTTTCTAAAAGGACGATGGTGGAGTCATTGCTGTGTTGCACAGTGGTGGCGAGCACCGAGAACGAGGATGTCGATGGCATGTGAGGTCACCAAGCTCTCACAGCGTTGGATATACGCTACTGGCTTTCCGCCGAGCTCTTCCAGGGGGGCAGAAAGAGAGACGGAGAGGGTAGTAGAGAGCGAAAATATAGGCGTATGGCGTCCTAGCGCAAACCCTTTGCCATAGTACGTGAACGTACGTGCATCACCTCTGATGAACGACAGAGAGCGATAGGGAGGGGGAGAAGAACGAGAAGCTAGATTGTTGGTACTCGGACGGTTCCATATTTCCAGAGAGCACATACAGCCGCATCACGATAGTAGTAGCACCAGCGATACAGCGGTAGGCATTGATGGTAGTAGTTTCGAGTCTCGACGACGAATCTGGTTAGCGATGCGACGCTCCGTCGTAGTAGCCTCTTGACAGGCCCCTGTGCAGTAGTCACCGTGCTCTACCTACTCTCTCTCTCTCTCATTGCGGTCCCCTCGACCTAGGCAGTGCCCAACACACGAGTACACCACTAGACGAACAAGAGACGCAAGGGATAGTACCCCAACTATGGACTACGTACATGTGAGCCAATACATACGCGACTAGATGAGTATGTGTATATCCTTACGTGTATCTCACATATATCCACATAGCCATATATCCGGCAATGTATAACACATAAATATGAGTATGCATATAGATGCTAGTGGGTACATTGACGTCGGAGCTGGACGACCACTTCACGTCTGGCGACCTTTTCGTCATGCACATTCGAATTTATTGGCGCGTGTTCGAATATTCATAAAAAAAAACCCTGGTGCCTGAAGCCTCGGGTACACCAGCAGGGAGAGTTTGCCTCTGTCCTCAAGCTGGATGAAATATACGTATGAATGTTGGGTTCATATGTATGTATATATATTTCATACAGCGCAAGTACGTATGATCAAGAAATCTATATAGGTATCTGGTCCCCTCGTTTGCCAAGCTCACACGAGTTGGCGAAGTCAGCAATCCTAACATTCTTTTGGCTCCGCATTACTAACTCTACTCCCGACGAATTATACCGGGACTGTGCAGCTACGTCTAAGCGAAAAAGTGAGGTGGAGAAAGAGGGAGAGACTGAAGAATCGGATGAAGAAAATGCCACAGGGTTGTAATGTATGTATATATTCATACGAGGGTACGAGTGGAACGGAACTTATGGAGATGGGCTCCCAGTGAGGATTGAAGGTGCGAGGGGAAAGAGAGAAAGAGAGAGAGAGAGAGAGAGAGGATTAGCGGCTCTTACCGCGAAATGGAGAGGCGGTTATGATTGAAAAGTTGATTGTTGCCTCGAACAAAGTGTTCACTGACTCTTGGCAGTTTAGTCTCGCATTTGTGGGCTTGATTACCGGCTATACTCGACGCAGGGACCTCGGAACAGTTGCCTTCAAGAAGGGAAACGAGCAAGAGAGAGGGCGAGTCAGAGACCAGAGTTCCGGCTGATCTAGAGCCTCTTGTACCAGCGAGAGGCCTTGAAGAAGCCATGCCCTTTTTGATTCTCCCGGCGCAGTGGTGATTGTATTACGCTGTTGCTTCTGGAACTTTCTTACATCGTGGCCAAGCCTGTATTGTCGGGAGTAACCATCATTCTTGCTTCTTCCTTTCGCTCACGCGTTTATTCGTTATTATCAGTTCTCGAAAATTACCGTCAGTTCCGCACCCTTTCCGGAATACTCTGAAAACAACGGCTAAACTTTAATGTCATTTTATTTGTCCATTTGCCCGAAGGCTTTGAATTCACAATAGAAAAAAACAAACACGTCAAACATCTCATATATACGCAATCACAACGGAGTTAAACTGTCATAATATACGAGATACATAACCCAATTAATCACATGCCTACGGGTCCCAGAATCGTAGCATTCACTTTTTCTGGTGATCGGCCCACCCATAGGGTTTATTTGGGCGTTAGTTTTGTTTTCAACTTGAAATCTGTTGAAGCCTACAATTTTTGTTTATCCAGCAAGCAAGTATGTTTTTTTAAATGTAAACAGCGCTTAACCACCATCTTTCATCGCTGACCGATTAAAGCAAACGCCCCGCTGTGTGTTGATTCCAATCGATGTCTCTTTCTCTAAGTAACGATGGGCGTAACATCATATGATACGAAAATCTGCGGGACGAGTGGTGCCACATTTTTAAAAACAAAATTAGCAACCGTATCAGAAAATTTGTTCGTACGTGGTTTTTTTTTCAAATGAAAGTCTGCGGGGAAAGTTTTTCTTTGTGTGTCGTCGGGGCTCTGACAGAGGTCAGATTACATGACTTTCGAGTCAGTTATAAATGCAAGGGCTTTTTCTTTATCACTATTGGATGAGGCAATCTACAAAAGCCTAAGAATTCTCGACAAGGCGTTTATGAAGACATCAATGAACGAGTATTCCGTTGCTAGACCTCGAAATGACAAAGCCGCAATGCCCATTCCAAAAATACCTCATTACAAAGGATACGACTTATAATTCTAAAAGACTTCTCATCGGATCGCGTATTGTTAGATTTTACTATCAAGAAGTAGCGTTTTGACAAAAGCTATCATTGTACAACTCTAATCATCTAGATCAGGGTTTCTTAACCTGGCGTCCGTGAACTGAGGCTCGTGCCATGAGTGTTGAGGTTTCATAGTTAACCCGCTTAATATCATTCAGTAATTAATAAATCATTCGTAATACTACGCGTGGTCTTCTGTGTTCGTGCCATTAGGTGCTTGGTTGGCGTGTAGAGCTCATGGGATGTTTCCAATTTCGAAAGTGGTACGCGACTCCAAAATTTTAGGAAACCTTACTCCATTCAACATTTTATT
This sequence comes from Ophioninae sp. A BG-2022a, assembly GCA_030523105.1. Taxonomy (NCBI): domain Eukaryota; kingdom Metazoa; phylum Arthropoda; class Insecta; order Hymenoptera; family Ichneumonidae; species Ophioninae sp. A BG-2022a. The sequence continues at coordinate 55,421 of JAPYZI010000304.1, read as the reverse complement.
TTCCTCAAGTCATCGACCAATCGTCATTGGTCGTTTCGAATTGATGAAGACGTTCGAAGACACAAAACGAAAGGAAGGCAGAAAAATCGTTGATCGCGCGTGCTGAATTTTTACGAATGCCTGATGGACTTGTACACGTTTGGCTCTGCGGGAGTGAAGGAGCGAGTAAAAATTAGGGTGAGTCATCGCCGCAGAGGGCGCCCTTATTTTGTCAGAGCATCAGCGTCATTCGGGAGACAAATCCAAAAGCGCGTTACAGGCGGTGGACGAGGCCTCTATTGTTTTTGGCAAAGATCAATGTGATCGGTTCACTGGTCTTCCCGATGGCGGCTCTTGGAGAGATATATATACGAGAAAGCGCAATGGAAAAGCCGCTTCGTAGAGAGAGAGCGAGAAAGAGCGAAGCGCCTCTTGCGCCAGGCCGCACTCGGTTGCTCGTTGGATCATTTGCTCCGCTAAACCTAAAGAGGTCCGTCGACCTATCCTAACCCCTCCGTTAACCATCCCTTGTCGTTTTACAACCCCCTCCGAGAGAGAGAGAGAGAGAGAAAAAGAGAGAAAGAGCACGAGACAGACCAGGGAGACAACGAAGCATCCAAGCTGCATGGTGAACGCTCTATACTCGGAGCTTCCTTTAATTTTAATTTCTGCACGACAAACTCCCGCTTTCGCAGGTCTCGCATTTACTGAGCTCCGTCTGTTTGCCATGTACGCGTCTTTCGAAAAAAATATAATGGGACAAATTTTTGCTTTATCGTCCTCCTTTGTCGTTCGCTTATGACAAAATACACACGCGTATATTACGCTCCGATCACACATTTTTTTTTGTCTCGGTTCATGCCACTGATTTTATTCTACGCATCGAATGTCAAATGCTCAAAAAGTGCGTAGCGTTTAATTAAAGAAAAGTCCTATCGATTATAGATTCTTTTAGAAGTGGATTAGATTCGGTGGAGTTTTGAAAATCTGGACTAACTGAGATTAACATTTGTTAAAGCCTTTATTATCTAATCCCTTTTTCAGTGCTTTTGATTTATTTCGAAACTAAACTCAATACCTCCGCCATTCTTTCCCACGTTTAACTTCAATTTTAATTGCATTCCAAACTTTAGTACTAAATTTACCATAATCTTTGTATATATAGATTCAGTACTTATTTATTTTTTTCCAATTCCAGTCTTATATTGTTTTTAAATGTTATCGTTATGAACTATACACCAGCATTGATTACTAGATGTATTGTCCGCCCCAGAGCCTAAGATAAAATTTAAATCTAAGTGTGGATCTACTTTTTCATAGAAACTAGAGTTACCACGTATCTGTACAGGTAATGAAATATAACCTTTAGAAACCAGAGTAAACGAATATCTGTACCATTTTAAAAGTATGAGGGATTCACTCTCCTATGTTTCCTCCATGTGGTCATCTCACCTTGACCTCTAAGGCGACCTCATATCGATAAAAATAGTGTGGCCATTTTGCCTCAGCTTCTGTGGCCGTCTTATATTGTATTATAGGAGTTATATACGTAATATAGAATGGCTCGTCACTCTAATGGGGTGGAATGCCCATATTTCTAAGTAAGCGCAATACTGCTTTTTAAAATTATTTCGTGTTTACTCAGATTCTTAAGAAACACATGAGGGGATAAAATGGGCTTGATATTTGCATTGCTGGGACGCAACGAATTATTGTGTGTTTCTTGTTTTTACTAGTATCGCAAATCGTTGCAAATTGATGTAGTATATTGCTAAATGAGAATGCTAAAAAGGGTTTGCGTGAGTTTCATAGGTAAGGTCTACGGAACTAAATTATGAAGGTTGAAAAATAATGGTCCCCATTAGATACCAACACTACAAACTTGAACATCATTGAATGAACGCATACGTTAAATAAATACATACCTTTTTAATTTGATCGAGTTGGAAACATGACGTCCCAGAAAAAAATATGGCGATCTGTCTCTAAATGGCACTTTTCCTCCTATACACTACCAACGAGTGTATGGATCGCTGGCACAATTTAAATCCAAGCTTGTTGAACCTCTTACCACGCGACCCTCGTTGTCACTAATTCTTATATTCGCGAGCTCATTATTACTGCTCGAGAACAAGAATTTTCATATTCATTCCAATGAAAGAAATCTTGAAAAATTCTGATAAGTGCCACGCACTCGACAGCGTCTTTGTTCGCTCGTCTCTTAACGATGTGACAGTGGATGTATATCGAGGTGGAGAGACGTTATTTTTTTCGTTCCATAAACAGGACAGAGACGCGTAGCCGAAGAAAAGGTTAATGAAGAGGAGACTCGTGCGGGCACGCGTCCCACGTCCATACGCACCTACAATATAATTGGGGTTAAAGTGCACACAAATAAGAGCGACGCGCGTTCGCCACTTTATTTGGAGACTGGATGTCCATACGTATGTGGGGTGTGAGCAACAATGCGATGATGAGTGGTAGCATAGGATCGGGTATTACGGGAATAAGTGTAACACAGTGTGCAGCATTGGCAAGCCGCCGTACATAGAATATCCTCGTGAAAAGCGGGCGCCCGGCGTGAACCTCGTTGCGCTGTTCCAGATATCATATTATAAACGTCGGGGATACGATGGTGGTGGTCGTAATGTAGAATTGTACTCGTGCGGCTCGGAGCTTTTCGGTTGAACCCTGGAGGGCCCCTGTGTGTAGCGTTAATATAGCGAACGGGGAACGCTCCCAGAGCTCTTTGCCACTCCACCGAGCAGAAATTGATAGGATAAATTCCGGGTCTGAATTGGCTCCATCGAGCTGGAAAACTTCCCCTTTCCTCAGCTCTCTCTCACTCTATCTCTAGTTCTCTCACTATCTTGCTTTTCCTCCTAACCCTCTCTTCCAACCTCCCACACCTCTCTATCGCTCCGCTTGTGTATGCACACGTATATCTATGTACACGCGCATACATACTACGTTTACTACGCCCTCTTCGCGATATAGCTCCGACCCTAGCGTTTCTCCTCCATCTTTCCGGTGACGCTTCCTTCCCATTTCCAAAGTTATCCACCTCCATTGGTGCTTCGGGGATTCTGCCGCGAATTTATCATCAGGAATAAGAGAATTTACACTTGTTTCATACTGCTTATCAGTATAAGCTCCGATTGTGTACGACATTGGTATATATAATAACTTTTTGGATCTATGGAAGTCAAGGATTTCTCTAGAGTTACGATAACCTCTAGGTGCAACGAGCAGTGTGGAGTTTTGCTGTCTAAAATTCAGTTTCATTTCTTCATCCAGAGCTCTTATATCGAGCATAGTTTTGGACTCCGGCAATATAAAATCGACGAGCAGTCTAATTGTAGTGATCCAGAATCAAAGAAAACGTTCGAATCCTGAAAATCTGGAGCGATTTAGAGCCAAAACGAATCATCTAGAATAGAAGGAAGAGCTGTATTTGAACTTGCAGTCTTAAATAAAAAGGCACTGAGGAATTCACTGTCTACAATTAAATATAACTTTATAATCCACCAATATTCAATCGAACATAGTTTCAGAATTCAGGAGTCCAAAATCAACGGGTATCAGCACAAAATTTAATGATCTAGAATAAATGGCAATGTTAGAAATTAGTATTCGAGGATGCAATTTAGAGTATAGAAAACTACAAAAGTCAAATATTCATTTGGTTTCGTACATACAGGTTAGACGCAGGCTATTACGAATGTTGTCGTTGATGTTCATACGCGTTGCGCTCTCAATGCTTTTCCACTTCTATATCTCGTTTTTTTGCATGAGCTGATTTTCCCGTTGGACGTTTCGTTTTCTTGAAGCCATCAGGAGACTACGGACCATCCGTAATATTGCAAACAAAAATGAAAAAATATTTGCACGAGTGCATGGTTGTCGCGCTGTGTGACTCGCTGGCGAACGGGTGCTCTCGGTTTGGTGAACATTCGCAAAAATTTGCGGGTTACGTTCCGAAACTAACTCGGTGGTGAGGGAGAGTGCGGTATTCGGTGGTTCGGTGCACGGGGACTCAGCACGCTGTTTAATATATAAGCCTGTGACGCTCCGCTGTAAGCCAAAATTGTGCAGCCTCGCTGGCTTAGAACAATAATTATTTGGGTACCCGTACACGTTGCACAACGAAAACAGTAAAATATTAATGTAGAAACAATAAAAACATTACGGCGATGTAGCACACGCTAGTTTTTCTGTTACGAAAGTTCTCGATTTCCAGACGAAAAAAATGATTACGCTGATTGAGGTACTGCTGAAAACTCAAATGGATATGCAGTGTCGCCACATAGACGAGTATCATAATCCGCGTGCCACATTCTATAGAAATGTGGTCTGATGAAAAATCGTAAATCCTTCAATTTCTATCTGTCTCTCGGATAATCGCTTTCCTTCGGGAATAATTACGCTCCATCGTCAGCAATATCTTCTCTCAGTCAAGCCTTATAATATACTGTTGCCTTGCTCTCTCTCACTCTCTCTCTCTCTCTCTCTCTCTCTCTCTCTCTCTCCCTTTGCCTCTCTCCCTTGCTGTACAATGACAGGAGAGATATTCCATGCACTCGAAAGTATTAGCGAAGGGAGCAAGCTCGCAAGCGGGATATAATACGAGTAGGAAAAGGAGCCTAAATATATACATTCAGGGGATTACATGAAGGACAAACCTGCGTAAAGGGGAGCATGAAGGCACATGTTCGGCACGCACTGCAATGATGTCCTGTAGAAGAAATATATACATATATACATGGAGAAAGAGAGGTATAAAAAATGGTCGACAGCATGAACAACTGTCGTGTATTCATTAGGTCCCCTTAATTAGACTTTGGCATGCTGTCGGTTGGGACGGTTAAGTTAGACAGTTTGAGTTTCTGTCAATAGCTCGGCCTACAAAATGCATTTAACCCGGCGAAAGTGTGGGAGGGTATGTCATACCCACCGTGTCGTTGTCGAATATCATTGAAAATTCACTGCAACTTGTTGCCAGTAATGTAAAACATAAAAAAATAATTAAAATGCGTTTTCTTAAGAATCCGGTTTTACAGCCAATGTAGTAAAAGTGTATGTCAAATCCTGGCACATACTCCTTGTTACATTTTTTCACTACACTCGCGATGGATTAAGATTAGCATGCAGGCTTAAAGAAAATTACGATTGTGTCAGGGGGTTACTGCATAAATAAATAACATTAAATAACTGCATAAATTAATCACCAGAAACTTGCGTCAAGCGTGTCTCCGAAATGACAGCATCGAATTCAGAAAAAATATAATTCATTTCGTTGTGGCTAAAAGCATTTGAATCGGTGGGTTGATTTACCTCAAAACCTAAACAATTTGTAGTTTCATTCGAAAGATATTGGAATGAAACCCTGTTTCATTCGAAAGATATTCCGTAATTAATTATACATGTTTTTATCGATGTTTTTCTTTGTATAAAATGGAATTCTCAAAATACACAAAATGGCTAAGGACCTTACATATTTATGATTGACAGACCAGCAACCTAAAAACAAGTACTGGTCAGATATTGGGATGATCGTGTATTTCGTTGCAGAGGGGTGATCTGGATTGCTATTAACCCCTCTGTGTGCATTATGTAATACATGTCAACGAGAGAAAGACCAGAGGGGCGTTACGAAGAGATAGAGCCCGGGGGGTAGACAAGATTATAATCTGTCCCATTATTGTGCCATCGACGTCCCAGAGGGGATTTTTCTATTTGACAATGCAGTTACACTTTTTGTGCATTTAACATGATGCGCATCGAGGGCTTCTTACGGGGATAGCTCGAGACGACGCGGTGGGTTTGTCACTGCTGCTCTCACTCTCACCGGATTTCCCCTCGTATGGAACTCCACGGGAATATGTAACCAGCCCCCTGACATCATCCCCGATCATCGTGTCTTTCTCTTTTTCCTATTCAACTTATATATATATATATATATATATATATATATATATACACACACATATGCACATTTATTACATGGATGTACTGCGAAATGAAACCCTGACATGTGTACAGGGTGTAACTATTAAGTCGGTACAAAGGAATATATCCATAGATATGAATTTGATACAGAAATATTTCACATAAAAATTCTATGGTTTTTCAACACGAAATCGACTGCATTACTTATTGTTCATTTACGCGACCTTTCGAGTTTATTTCGCTCCCATCTTAGGTTTTTTTTACTGAGAGTTGTTATTTTATATTTCAAAATTATTTTCTTTGTGACAACGTTAATAACGTTTATCGTAACATTTTTAAAAAACTGAATTCAGTTGTTTCAGTTTTTGAACATTTGACCGTATCGATCATTAATAAATGATTAAGGATATGTTGGTAAATGTTGGAAATATTTTATAAAATTGTAACCAGACAAATTACAAATAATCAATATCTATGTTGTTATGGTTGAAAACTGATTCTTAAATTAAAAAAAAATCTTTGTTAACTGCTTACGAAACTACTCTTCATCTTAAAATAATCTTAAGAACTCCAGACAAATTAAGAATATTCAGCCCCATAATTTTTGTATCTTGAGACTGTTCATCTGTTCAATTTTTTTTCTTTGCGAAATAAAGGATTCCCGAGATATTTCCCTGTGTCGACTTGTATCTTACACCCTGTATAAAAGTGTGTGTGTGTAAAAGAGCGAGCAAAAATATACCAGGCTTGCTCGTATTTACTCCCGTACGCCACGATTGTAGGAAAAAGGCCTCTATCGAGGACGTACCAAGGGTGGTTCATCCTCATGCTTCTCTAAACCAAAAAAGGGGTCCTCATCTCTAATCCTACCTGCATATGATGCTCCCCCAGAATTGTTTGCCCGTACGGACTCTATGACATACGAAGGACACGTGGACTCTGTTCAGCAATACTCCTGTGTCCCTTTCCCATTCTTTTCCGTTCGTCACAGAGCTAACGATGACACGCTGTTGGGGATGATTCCCAAGTATCATGCGTTTCTATTGGTCCCTCTCGATCTCCGTCTTTTCGAAGTAGCTCGTCAAAATGAGCTTAACAAAATGGGCCCAAATATCCAGATATCAAGCTGTGACAATCTGCTTAAAAGTATGTATAGTCATTTTGTAATACGCAGTGACTTTACACTCGTGATTCTTGTTTGATTATACCCATGTAGTCGCGAAAAGTGCGCGAAAAAATGTATCAAGATTTCATTATCAATCGTTTGTTGTATTGTTGAAAAATGTACAGCACTTTTGGGATGCCTTCAATCGTGCCGTTTCATGACAGAGGAACTTTTGAAAATCGTTTTTGAATTTAGAGCTTAGAAAAATATTCTACAATCGAAGATCAATATTTAAATTAGCATTCTAGAATCAAAGAACAGAGTCCAAATTTCTAGAATTAAGTACAAGCAACTTCAATCGACGATAACTATGGAATCGAGCATTCAAAAATCGATGGGCCCTTTAACATTTCGTAGTTTCGAATTAAAGAAAATCTAAGAATTCGGGAATCGAGAATGATAAAACTCGTTCCACGTCTAATTGATCGTCACGAGTTACTACTCATCATAAACAGCATATTCCGTCTGGATGTTTTAAATATTGAAATCAGCGGTTACCCATCGGGCAAATCGAGAGGTATTTTGCTGACGTCAGAATGCACTTGAGTCCCCATCGCTTTGGTAGGTTTACCCAACGACTAGCTGCCTATCCGTCTATATATCAAAACGAACTCGTATGGGATACGTGTACCTATACATATACTTTACGAGGATTGCTTCGGAGCCAAAGGGTAAACTCTCTCTCGCGGGGTACGCGTCTAATAACAGTTATTACGCGCGTGTTGACAGTGGTAACGTGGCGTATAATAGACGCAAGTCGAGTTATAACACTTATCCGTAGACATACGTGCCTATGGATCACGTGGCTTTACTCGAAGTAGCGTTAAGTACAACATAGAGAGGAAGATCATCAGGTGTGTGTACACATAGAAAATGGATGCCGTTATGGTTCGCAATCGCGAATAAGCACGTTGTGTGATAAACTGTAAAAGCTTTGGAGCATCATGGATCAGTGTTAGGTTTGCTGAACGACTCGTGGTAGCAGGATCGTCGAAGTACCTGATCTCAGACGTGATAGGTTACTTTGACTGTTGCGCAATAGAATCTTGAGGGAAAGATGACGGGCAGTTTGTACAAATGTGTTCTCACTGCATGATCAGTTGCAGGAGGTATCTTCTGGAGCCTTAATTCCATACATAAGGTAGTCAATACGGCGCGCTGGGAAATGCAAACAGGATTGTAACGGATACAGTACTGGTAAATAGGCGGATACTGCTGTGAGTTACATCCATTGTACTTTGATGATACGTCACTAGGCTTTTTCGTACCATCGACTATCTCTCGCTTTTCGCATCCATTGTAAACTCGGGGCCCTCTTTGTCTTTTTCTCTATGGACTGCTCTGACAAACACGACGGTGGATACTATTCTACGAGCCCTTTCAGGACCGTGCGCCCACCGATTATCAAATCTCCGCAACGCAACGCTCGTCAATGTACACACATGTCCTGTTGTATGCATGTTCCTCGAGCTTCGAAATAAAAAAAAATGTTTCTTCCCGTTAACTCCCACATGAACACGGCCATATTTTTTTTGTGCGATGTTCGCTTTTTTCTAGTTCTTCGTTGTTTAGTAAATAAAATTATGTTTTATTAATTATGTTCGTACGTTTGTTTGTTGCAGGTGAGTTTAAGACGAATGCACACTTGGCTGCACAGATTTACGTTGAAAATCGAAGGCCCCCGATTATACAGTAAGCTTAGATATAAGTATGGAAGATTTATTCGGTTTGATGACATATTTTAATAAACAATTATATACGTATCCGTTAATGACCATTTTTTTATTAGAGAGCTGGAGAAATATGCAAAAAGGGGATACCATAGATACGTCGCACTGTCTCATTCTGCTCTTCTTTTCATACTTTTTTTTTTATTGCTTCTTTACGAATTATGGTTTTTATACTTCTTTGCGAATCTTATAAATCTCGCCCACGAAGAAATCTCGCAAATTGGCGCGAAGTGAAATTCATCACATCCATAATGTATTATACGATACATTGACTTAAAATGTAAGAAAATATAAATTTTCGGGTTTAGTTAGGAATTATTTGGTTCGTTACAATTACGTCAGGCAGTGATATAAAGGATTAAGATTTCAGATTTCAGTACATTGATCGAAAAAAAGCCTGAAGATCAGGAAAGTCCGATTTGTCATTACTTGACACATTTGTCCAAGGTTCTAACCATCTTTGTACACGCGTATTGGTCGTAATCTAGCAAATGGCAATGCGCAATGAGACTAATGTACAAGGAGTTTGAAACGAGCGTATCGTGTACACGGAAGTTCTTATAGGATTGACTCTGAAAACAGATGTCAATGTCAAAAAAATCTTTCAATTATCGATCTAAAGGATGAATTATTCAATCATCGCGTTACCTGAATGCAACGAGTTCCTGGTCATTTAAAACGGATGTTCATTACTGTGGATGTACTCTTGGAGACGCGAATTACTTGAATGCTTTCCTGAGATGGGTAACCGCTGATCAGGCAGGCGTTTCGAGTGTAAATCGAACAGTTTCCGATTGATTGGACGATCGGACTGCGTTTGGAACTGGTTCGATAAAGGAGTCAACCCGCCAGTCTCTCGTAATTGAATAAAGTGTACAAGTTAGTTTGTGGCCTTTGGTGGTTTGACACACGGTACGCAAAACGCTGGTCGTACCAATGTCGCAACGACCGATCGACGCGAAAGCAAAAGCGCAACAAGAAGTATCCACGAAGACGAAGAAGGGCTCAACAAGAAAAAGTAAAAGCGGAAAGCAAGTGCAAAAAAAAAACGAAAGATGATTTAAACTCACCGCGACGAGGATATGGGCATCAGGGGAATTGAGTGACGGAAAAAAGAGGAGAAAAATAGACGAATGAACGATCCACCGGTGGTAGCTGAGCACACAGTCCCCACTGACGGACACGAAGAAACGGGAAGATCGCAACGCGTAAATAAAAACAACAAGTAAAACTAGTTATCCTGGTACATGATACAAGGGGGGGGGGGGGGGACGACGACGAAAGAAAAGTGACCGAAGTGATGAGGTCTTGACGGCACAGGTGCTTAGATACCGGACCATCTACCCTGTAAACCGTATAAGACGCATACATGTTCACTGATACCTCGTGCCATATCCGATATGAAAGAAAACCAAATCGATCCACGAGCATGAAATTTCTCGAAAGCACAGGTTTCGTTTGATGTCGATCAGCGAATCATTCAACGATCATTCCTGGGATCTGTTCGCTGCATAAATTACCTTGGTTCGGAACTTCAAATAACCCCATAGGTATAGGATTATTTGAGATCATGGCTATTACCTGATATGATAGAGTTAAATGAACTTCAGATTCGGATTTGGTTTTGAACTTAAATCTAATTGAGGTTTCGTTTACGATTATAATTGATGCTTCATTCATCAAGATTTCTCGAGGATTCATCTTCAAAGTTGGTAGTGCCATCGTTCCAGATTTACTCCATCGTACAATGTTTTGTAACTAAAGTCTGTGATTTTTATCTAACCGCATAGAAATCGAATTTCGATTGGATTTGAACGACGTAAAATTGAATCTCTTAATAAGCCTAAAATCGTGTAGTGGTGATTTTGTGCTCATCGAGGTTTACCCAATATTGAATAAGGGCTAATTTGGCTGCCATTACGAAAAGGCTCCTGGAAGTCGAAGGAATCACTTTTCCTTCATCCATACATACCTATGCGTTTACCCGCACACGTGTGCATCAGCCTTTGTGGACGTATACGAGATATCGTAGCAGTGTGAAACGGCGGCAATGTTTCTGATGTCGGTCTCGTAAACGCCGGAGGCGTCGACCAACAGACGCCGTCAATCTCTTCCGTAGACTTTCTTGACGTCGCGCAAAAGAACGAACGAGCACAGTGCTACTTTAATCCAGTTTCTCGACTCACCTGCTGGCTGTTTATGCCGCCGCGCGTACTAACGGCACTCCCGCACTCTTGCACACCTCTCCGTCCATCTCACGTAAGGGTCCAATCCAGCGAGAGAGATTGGCTGGGCGTTGTTGTCGTCATCATCTACCTGTCTCTCTTTTTCTTTCGTTCCGTCTCTTTCCCTCCTTCGAGTCACTCCCTCTCTTTCTTTCTCTCTCTCTCTTCGTTTGCTGATGATGCTCGCGTTGCATCAAACGAGGCAAACTCGATGGGGGCCTGGGACTCGGTATCTCTGTATACGTGTAGTCGTGGGTGGTCACGAGCGTTCTTCTTCGCGGGTTCTCTCTTTCGCACGCGCGCCTCCTGCAAAGAGAGCCCCTTCGAGCCACGCCATCACGTAATTACGGGTTCCTTATTTACCGCCTGTTACACACTTCGTTAACACATCGCTTACCTATAAAGTGGTTGTTGTTCTTGTTGTTTGTTGCTCGAGCAGCGTCTGCGAGCCACTTAGTGACGTTACACACATACACACACACACACACACACACGTGTATGTACAAATAAAATGACATTGAAGTTTGCGACGGTCCAATAAAAATTATTATTTTCTCGATGATTTTTCTACAGAGATGTCGAAAACTTCTTGATGATTTTTCGTCTCTCATTTAGTAATCTAGATTTCGGGTTACAGAAAGGTATTTCCTAAAATATGTGGCAATGAGGAGACAAAAATATAAGTGAAGAATTTTCATTGCAACGATGAAAACTCCAAACCCATCAGATAATTATATTCAGCTAGATGGACAGTAGTTGTCAGTTTTTTTTTTCTTTCTTAAAAGAAAACTCGAGATTTTTTGCGAGCATCGGAATTCAAATAATTAGGACTAGTAGGCTCGTACTAGTCCTAATTATTTGAAAAATTATTTGCACTTGAAAACCTGGGTCCAAAAAAATGTAACTACATATTGCAATGTTTCTGTATTTTCAGTACCTTTCGTTATGTACCGGTATATATAAGTTAATTCCTGAATCCACTGGTCAGTTTTATAACCCATTTTCGAAAGAAATTTTATTTTGAAAATAAAAAAACCCGTGGAAACGCACTTCCAAATCCGTCCTTGAAGTACTTTCGTAACCTTTCACAGCGTATTTGATGTGTTCTCAATTGTCATTACGCAGGGAAAACTTGGCGAATTAAATTTTCACCGATATCTGTTTTTAATTAAATTGAAATAGTTTTACCACACGACTACGTGTAATGTGTATTGAAGGCATTGGCCTAAAAGTACTTTGATCGTCCGCTATCGTACGTCACATTGCCATTTGATAGATCCAATAGAGTGCACACATTGTTACTAAGGCATACAAAGTCATATATGATTACTCGAGAGTCCTTTCAGTAAGCGTGGAAGTTCTTCCGAAAGACATGTTTTCGCAGCATAGAAAATCGAGTAGAAGAATGTTCGGATTTGTTATCTTTTCGTATTTACTTACCACTTTCGTAGCAACCGCTGACGGATAATTACGATTGTAATTAAAAAAATTCAGTGAAAAGGAATATCCTTGTGAACGTTGATAATAGAATGGTGACCCGGACCTTATATCTGGGTACATATATATCCGAGGTACACAATTGCTAAGGGTGGTTTCGCCAGTCCTCTCGAGTGTTCTTCCCACGTTTGTTCCCTTTGCTCCGGTGCTCCCGTCTTATAGAGCCTATGTCGGTTGCCAGGTCTACCGGGTTCACGACCGAGGTCTCTCGTAGAAACCCGAGCAAAAGAGCAAGTAGCCCGAACGCGCACAAGAATGCCGTTGCTCCTCGTCGGCGTCGTCAACGTCGCCATCATCGTTCACTTCGCGCCCGAAGAGTGCCATAATAATTGGAATGGTCGCGTGTTCCCAGGCTCCGAGACCTCAACCAGAGGACAATAGACTCGTCCGAGTGCAAATTATTAACGTGCCTTCAGCCCTCTCGAGAACCTCCGGCTCTCCAACCCTTCACCACTCCTACCACCAAAACCACCACCTTTCCAACTTTACCATCGACCATGCACTCCTCTTTCAGGGTGCTCAAGCCTCTCCACGCTCGTCTAGGAAATCTCTTACTTTCTCATTCTCTTCGCACACCTGACACATCTCGCCTGTGCCAGGTATTTACGCTTGACGTACCGAGGAGAAAAACGGGAGCCAGAGCTCCGAGATTCACGAGCGATAACAAAAAGAGACTGCGGAATATATCATCTTGCGAGGCGCTGAAGCTGCTCGTTGGAAACTACCGTTGATTGTATTAGTCGTAATAACGTGATCAAATGTCAGGCATCGGATATCTTCACGGGAATACGGGTTTTACTCATTTGTCTCCAAGCTCTCTTATGAGCAACAATCGAAAATATCGATTCTAATGATTAATACTGAAGTTTGCATTAATTTGAATTTTTCAAATAATGAAAATGGTATTTTTCATTATAACTTCGTTTTTACAGCTACGAGAATTGATCTCCAATTCTCGTATTGCTGAATTGTACATTTTTCAGCATAAGTTGGAACTATTTGGCTTGTATTTGACAAAGAGGAATTTTGGATAACAATAAAAGTGCGGAAACGAAACAAAATAGCTGTTGATGCATTTTCAATGACAACATCGCGTTATTCTTGTAAATTAATTGACAGACAGTCAATATTGAAGATATTTGATTATAATCAAGTATACTCAACAAAAAATAATTATTTTTTGTTTGTGACCCCCCAAAAAATGGCAAGTAATATTGAAGAATATTTAACAAGAGACGGCAGTGAAATAGAAGGTTATGACTCAAGTCGTTCAATCTGTGATGTGAGCACCTGATGTGTTTGATCCGCCATCATCAGATAATGAAGAATCAATCGATCAAATAAGAATATATGGAAAACGATCCAAAAAATTAAGCACATCGTCAGAAGAGGAAAATTCAGAAGTAGCTCAAAATATCGAGGACAAAATGGAATTTAACGCCTACACTACATATCATTGATGAACAAAATTCAGGCGTAAATGTATGTCTAAACGCAGAATCAACATGTATAGACGCCTTTCAAATAATATTTCCGGAGAAATTAGTATCTTAAAATACCGAGCAGGCAAACGAGTATTTTAAATGCGTACAACAGACTACGGCATATCAAAAGAGCTCCCGTTTGAAGAATTGGAAGGATTCTTCAGTGTGTGAAATGTACGGATTCTTAGCCATTTCAATGCTAATGCCTCGTTCGAAGAAACTGTCTTTGAGGGAATATGGTCGACGGACGAACTGAGGAAAAGCAATATTTTCCGCGAAATTATGGAACGGGATCGGTATCTGATGTTGTTAAATATATTGCACTTTAATGATAATAATCTAGCCAGTGATGATCCCTTAGTAAAAATACAGCCAGTCATCGATAATCTAATGACTTCCTTTTGGCAGTCATTCGTACCGTACAAAAATGTATGCATCGACGAAATTATTTCTCCTGTGTGACCTCAAAATTATTTATGTATTGGACTTCCTGACTTATACTGGAAAAAAACAAATATTAATAAAAGTAACACACCAACTGGGATTTCTAGAGATGTTGTGATGACGCTGATTCAGCCATTACTCGGAAAAGACCATACACTAATTACGGATAATTGGTACACAAGCCTACTATTGCATACCTTATTACACGAAAGCAAAACCAACGCATTTAGAACAGTTCGTAGAAGTAGAAGAGAAATTTTCTGCGTGCAAGAAAAATTGACGAGAGAAGAAATTTGCCACCGATCGACTAACATTTTAACGGCAATGACATGGCACGATAGAAAAGAGATTTGGATATTGTTTTCTGCATACAAAGCTACATTGATTGAAACTGGGAAACGAGATTATCGTACCGGATTAATAAAGAAGAAACCATCGTGTATTGTCAATTATAATTCTAACATGGGTCCTGTAGAAAGAGTTGATATGATCTAAAGCACATTTCATTATGTAAGAAAAACTGTAAAATGGTATAAAAAACTATATTTCCACTTGTTAGATTTTGCTGTGTATATACAATAGTGCATATATTTTATATCACAATTCTACTTGTCCAAAAAAAAATTTAGTAAATTTCATTTAGCACTTATAAGAGATATTTTTAAAAAAATATCCGCTAAATAGAAAGAGGCTGGGAGGAGGAAATAAAAAGTTCGAGGATTTACCGGTTTGACTAATAGATAAACATTTTATATCAAAATTTGTTAATCGTGATGATGTCGGACCGTCTAGAAGAAAATGTGTTACTCGTACAAAAAATAAGAAAATTAGAGACACGCGATACGAATGCAAAAAATGCACTGTTAGTTTATGTGTTGACCAATGTTTCGAAGTTTTTCACACCTAATTAAATTATTGATTTCTGTTCTACTTTCTATATTTATTTCTTCAGCTCACTGACAATTTTAATGTTCGTAATAAACAATTACAGAAAGAAATGTTTTAATTATTTATCTCATCGAAAAGTATTAATATAACTATATACTATTTATTTATTCTTGAATAGTTCATCAAGAGAGTGCAGTCTAGCGAATACGTATTGCGTTCACAGCGATCGTTAGCGTTAGCTGCACACTCTCCGTACGGACCGCATAGGCTGAGAGTCGTTAGACCTCTAAGGGTTGAATCGGTTACTTTTTGCCTGATCTTGCATCCATCGATGCCGTAACCATTTCTGAAAAGACTTCCTCACGAACGACGCCAATCAATATCATCAATGATGGCAAATCGTCTCCGATAACATTCTAGCATTGTTGCAAATTGGAGTTTGACGCATTCAGGCCAAAACCAGGTGATTTTCATCGCGTGTTAGAGGTACTACAAAATTCCATGAAAAGTCCGTTGAGCTTTTTGAAATAAAGTCTGGTTAAAGCGAGTGTATCGAGGGTCTTCGGTCTTTTTGTAAGGTAGGCTTTGAATCAGGGCACACGCGAGTACTCTCGCATCAGTATATCCATCAGAGCGGTATGTTGTTTTTTGCTTTGCTTTCCCAAACATCCAAAGATTTTCCGCCCCCGAGTCAATGGCCCGCAGAGGTTCTCGGACATTGGTAGCAGGCTGCAGGGGCGCGTTTTTTTTTGGTGGAAAACGAAATTTCTGTTAGATGCTTCAAGCGTATATTAACGAACGACGGTTGAAGTGGCTCGGAGCAACGAACTGACCAAACAGGATATTCTCGTTTTTTTTCGCGTTCCGCGGTTTCAAAGAGGAATCAAGGGGATTGAAGAAGAGGAAGGATTAGCGGAGAAACTAAAGAGCATAAAACTATCGGCTGTACAGAAATATAAGAGAACGTAGGGTCCAGGAGCAATTGAGAGTAAAGAGTAGATTTCTGCATTAGTCTGAAATTCGACATGGCCAGAAGGAATTCTCTAAGCGAGAAAAACAAAAAAGAGAAAAATAGAGGAAGAAGGAAAGAGAGAGAGTGAGAGAGCTTGTAGTCCCTTTCTGAAACTTGGGCTTACCTAGCATGCATCGCTGATACAGGAGGCTGTGACCCAACACGAGCCCACTCACGTTGAATACGTCGAAAAAGCAGCAGGGTTTTGCGGTCCTCGTAGCGAAATTGAACTGCTGTGAGAGAGTAAGAAATAGAAAGAGAGATGTAACCTCGAATGGCCAATCAAGGGTGAGTTTCATTGAAAGCACTGCGGCACCGTTGCTTGCTCAGCTTCTCTGCACCGAGAAAGACAAAAACAGTGCGAAAGGGCCTGATATCTCCTTCTATCTCTCTTAGTGGCTGAAAGGCATTTAGCCAATCTAAAAGGTCTTTTCATTAGACGTTTCACTTTGCTTTTCTTTTTTCCCTTCACTGTACGTCTTCTCTTTTATCTCATAGGTTTATATTTTAAATGCTAATTGCAAGTTTTTTAATGGGCTATGGCGGTTTGCCTCATTGTATGTGTCGTATTGAAGAAAAAAACAAAATAAACGATGACAAGGAGAAAGAAAAATATGGAAGAGGGAAATTATGATAAAGTAAAAGAAATAAAAGTAAACGAGTGAGGCAGGGTATAACAAATAATAAATAAAACGACGAAAGAAGGAGAAGTGGGATAGAAAGAAAGAAAGCACCACCCGTGGAGGGACACGGCGGAGCATTAAAAAAAAAAAAACGGTATGAAGAATGAATGAATGAAAGAAAAAGAGTGAGCTACTGTATTTGTTCCTCTGGGTATAATGAAAAAAAAAAAAAGAAAGTTACGGCTTTCGCGTTATTATGAACGGTCGCGCGCGTCACACGCTCACGCTGTGTGTACGTGTGGCTGTAAATAATGACGGGGGTACCCGTTTATAAGTCCCATACATTTGCCGTATGGTCTTCGACTCACAAACATATTTTTTTTTTCACCACACATCTTCGACACTTCAGCTTGACGAATCCTCTCGCTCGTACGTACGATCGCTACTCTTACGTCGCACACAATCACGCGCAGTTTCCGTGTGCCCTCTTCGCCCACGACACAACCCCTTTATTTTCCTACCCCATCAGTTCCCTCCCATAAAGTTACCAACCTCGTTTTTTCTTTTTCTACTTTTCTTCCCCTCACCGACATTCACCGCGCTTTTATACATTTATATTCATTTCGGTAATTAAATTAATCACTTTTTACCATTCAGGGAGTTTATAAAACAGAGAAAAATGCATTCGTATTTAATTGAAGCTACAAAAAAAAAAATACTCCGTTTTCGTATTTACCCTTATTCTATTGAATTGAGACATCATCCTTCCCCGGAAGTCACATTCGTTTTGATTATTTTGTTAATCGATTTTGTACAGCTTTTTACCTGCAGGAAAGAAACGACACCGACTGAACATAGAACATCAGATGTTTCACCGAAATTATAATTCTGGATAAAAGAATTTATGTTGGTTAGCTGTTAATTAGTTAATTAAACAATTCTGCATTACATTTTTTCTACTTTTGAAAGTAGAAGTGTAGACACTTCTACTTTCAAAAATCACGAACTCCGACAAAATCAACTAAAAAACGTATCAACGCTAATTCAAAATCCCTGTTATCCGTATGACCATAATTGTTTTTCGACCATTTCGCAGATCAATTTATCATCAAATATCCGAGTTAATTGTACCCATAATAGCGTTGAAGTTTCCATCGTTCGAAATAACAATTTTATTACTTTTCATTTGTTTATTTTTAATGTTTTAGATTTTTTGTAAATTATAAAAATACATTAGATCAGTGCTGCTGTCACAATGGGAGACACAATTAGGCAAAAGAGAATTTAATGAATTGACAAAATTGATGTATCATTGTTTTCCAACGATGCAAACTTCAACCCCATTCGCGCTTTAGGCGCCCCTTTGCTCACTTTTGTTTAAGCATTCTTTTTCTCTGACAATCGTACAGCCCATCAAATAAATCCTGATAACTATAAATCAGCCTGCATATTTAGTGTTGTCAGTTTACGTATACCGGAACCTAAAATGCGTGGTACACTTTAATTGTAAGAACGTTTCGTTAAGCAAATATTAGCCGTAGTAAAAAGAAATCCATTATTTTTCCGAAAGATGGCTTTGGTTATCTGTATCTCGAGTTGTATAAGTCCGATCGAGTTACACAAGATGGCGTTACAAAGATAAGATTTCGTACTAAGCAAATTTTTACGACGGTTTTGTAATTGGTCGACTGCATCAAATAATGGATTTCTTTTTACTACACCTAATATTGTTAGCAAGACCATACCAGTACGAGACACCATACCTGGCCAGTACAAAAGACGTTGATATGGAAGTTCACATCGTTGAGACTCAATGAAGAAGATTCTTTTATCAATTTTCATCAATGTTTATTTTGGTAACTCGGCGTCATGAAAATGAAGCATAAAATTTGTTAAAACCCTCATAAATCTACAATTTTGAACTAAAACTGTATTGTTGGATGATAATAATAATAAAAAACAAAAAAGTATAGTAAAAATAAAAAAATATTCGTTGCATTCCAACGATATAATCCCATACAGCACGAGGATGGAAAATAACGAGATTGCGTTGTCCTTCGATTTTGTCGAAGTCCCCAGACGAAGGAATAGAAAATAAGAGATACACAAAGTGAGGAGAAAAAGCGAAAAAAAAGATTGGGTCACAGAAAAGATGAAGTGAAATGAAGTAGGGAGGGTACTCGGAAAGGCAGGTTGGATAGGATACATTCTGAAGGACCCCAGAAATGACGGTTCAGTCGGCACATGCTATAATTCCGAGCTTTCTTTAGTCGCAGTTACTGCGCGTTATGACTTTTGCGCTTACGGTCAGGCTGCTGCATCGCTGAAAGAAACCGTCAACCATTCGCGAATAAAGAGTCGAAAAGGGAAGCAAAAAATCCTAACCTAATCAGCGTAATTAAATAAGCGCGCTCGATTCGTAGCCAGGCAAAAGAGGAAGAAGGAAAAAAATGGCAAAACGACCTGCTCTGTCTGCCTAATCAGCGAATTACCGTTAGACCCCCCGCCGGGGATAGCGAATTTTTCCACAGTGGAGCGTTCCTCGTGGGCTTCAGAGAGGAAGTCGATTGTGTGCTTATCCCCGAGCCCTCAGGGCGAAGATCCCTTATGCGTCCCGTAGAGAACGAAGACAGCCTCCCTCCTTATCTCCGTTATGAACCTGTAGTTGTGAAAACGGAACTCGGTCTCCGCAAGACGGAATTATAGAAAGTCCAGGGTTGAAACACACACACACACACACACACACAATATACAGGTATGAGGAAAGAACATTTTGAACCCTAGATATCTGCCGTATTGAGGACGAGCCTTGAAAAGGCCTCCATGGAAATATGCTCACTTTAATTGAAAAGCCATTTCGAAGACGTACGATTTAATGCAATGTTGAGTACAGAGACGGTGGACGACCATTGTAGTCCTGGAAGTTTAAAGTCTTCAAAATCACGTTCCTCTACATATAAAGCCACCAGGATAGTGGCAAGTCCTGTGGACGCATCGTCGACCACATTGTACTCCAGCGACCGGTGGAGCACCATGCAGAAGAGCTTTAGAGGTGCACCGGCCCAGCCCAATTTCCTCACGGTCGTTCTCCAGCCTCCACAACCGAGAATTCTCCTTCTCGTCACCCTCCTCCTTCTCCTCTTCGTTTCCCTCACTCGTTCCCCTGCCACTGTTACTTTTGTTCGTGCCTACGAAGTTAGCGAACACGTCGAGGTTCGCAACAAAAAAAAAAAAAGTTCGAGACGAGAACAGCGAATAACAGTGAGAAAATGGAGAGACCAGGAGAGAAAGAGCGAGAGAACAGGGACAGAAGGAGAGGGATGCGAATTGAAGAATAAAAGGTGCACACAGGGAACGCGGAATGGGGAGAAAGGATGAGCTCGCCTCTCGTATATGAAAAGAAGAGTTGCAGTAAAAAAAAGGCTTGCGCCGGCTACCGGGCTCACGCTACTTGGTAATCAGGTTTTCCTGTCGCGTCGAGGCTCTCCGACTTTTCTTCCAGTATTTTTATTTATTTTTTTTTTTTACGTTTCTTTTCCTCATACCACTCTCGTCTCTGTTCCTCTATTCAACGGATGCGAATCCTGCGAATCGCGCGTGTCCTGGACTACTTTGGCCCTCGGGCCCGTAACGAATCTTCGTGTTTCATATTTTTTCGTCATTTATTTTCCATCCCCTTTTTCTCATATTTATAATTCGTCGAGGAAAAGGAAAAGAATGGAGGATAGCTACAGAGTGGTTTGAAACCGAATGGCTTTTCAACTCAGCGGAAGCCAAGTCAACTTAGTCGAGTTCAACATTCTGTTTCGTAGATCCATATACACGTATGAGCTCGAGCTGAAATGTAACCGAGCATTCCCGATTGTACGTACGATCCAGGACTGACTTGCCTCGTCTGATTTACATAACCAGAGTCTTTTATGGAACAGATCAGCAATGTCATAAAATCGTTTCCTGGGCAAACCAGAGATATTTCTTGAATATGAAATCCCGATCAATTATTAAATAATACTCTTTGCTTCATCAAAGATAACGCTAATTAAATGAAATGATGCAATTACATTTATTATAATTGTTTGCACCGTTCTACCATCATATCATTTTCTACAGCAATAATCAAAGTCTAGCTATGATAAAGTATAAATTACGATGATTGACAACAGGGCATTTAATTTCTTCGTTTGCTCCTGGCTATTTACCGATCTGTTTCCTATAACTTCCTTGGTTGTGTATCGATTGTCACACGTCTGCTTCGTAGTCAGTTCCCCATAAAATAAGATTCAATTTTGCAACGTTGGAATGCAGCGAAAATAGGTATTGAAAAATTTCGAGATTTCTTTCGCTGAAATAATAATGAAATCCTTTAAATACTCTAGTGAGTGTTATTTACAAATCGAAAATGCGAATTTGGAAACTTCAAATCCATTTCCTAGAAAGAGAACAACGAATCAGGACCGAGCTTTAGACCTGTTACATTGCGTTACAACCTATTCCAGTATGAAAGCCCGAGCAGAGCCTGATATTATCTCGGAAGGTAGATCAGGGGCAATACTTTTCCTCGGCTCAAATTTCTATTCGACTGTCTGTGGATGTCTTCATAAATGTCCAACAACCAGGCGCGTGTTCCTGCAGTGTGTAAATTCGCAAATTGAAGAGGCCAGGGTAATCAACTAACCGCGCTCTCCCGTCTTTCTCTCTCCCTCTCTCCATTGACAAGCCCGAAGGTAACTCTCCTAAACTCATTGAAATAGTTGGTAACTCGGAGGAACGGTCGGTAGATTGGATATACGAGAGATTCGCTATGAGGAGCATTCAGAGGGAGGGAAGTGAGGACCATGAGAGAGTGTGGAAGATACAAGGCGCAGTGCAGCATGCGTACAGGTTAGTTTACCCAGGGAATTTAACATCGTTTCTCGCTCTCAGTCTTCTTCTTCCCACCATCGTTTCCCATATGGAGTACACAGAGAACGCCAAAACTGCTGTTGGCTGTAGCACAATACGTCTGGGGAATCCGGGTTGCATTGTTGGGTTCGGCGTGTTGAGCTCACTGTGGAGGAACTTTTGGTACCGACATTTTGGCATCCGAGCTATGTGGCCATGAGCTGGTCTTTCCGTAGTCGATCATCCGCCGAAACCGTTGATTTTCGTTTACTTTTCGGTCCCTGATCCAATACCATCTATTCGTTTCCGTCTTATATACGAACCGCCAAATTACTGCCGGATTCTAGATCCTACTGCCACAGTTGATAGTTTCCATGATTACAACCTAAACCGATCATTAATCGTTTTGTCGTACAGCCGTGTATTTTTTAGTTGACAACTTTTTACGTGTGCAAAAACAGTGTCAATTTCTGTCAACAATTGTCTGAATAATTTTCAAAAATCTAACCCTTTGCAGCCACACTTCTCATTTCGATCGCGGTAGCCAGACTGGCTTGATTCCTCCCGGTTTAAATCAATTTTGCCGCTAAACGGTCTGTCAGAAACGGTTCTAAAAATTTCTGAACACGCTTTAAACATTATTGATGACGTACGAAAAATATGTTTGTAAAAAATGAAATGACAAAATATATTTAAAAATTCATAAAGCGATTGCATATGATACACTGTTACCAAATGTGCTTACATATGTACAACGCATACGACCGAGTGTGTGTGAGCTCAAACTCTACCATCTTGCCCCAGGCAAGTGAAACGGCACGCAGTTCGCGGGAGACTCGAGCATCTCATCAGATTAAAAGTTTCCCGAGGAACGTATAAATAAATGAGCTGCCGGGTACAATGGTGGTACGTAAGGTCCGGACGAGCGAGCAACCCCCAAAGAGCAGAAGATATGATGACGAGAAGGGAAGTAGAAGGGTATGGTAATGCTCCGACACAACGAGAAAGCTCAACGACGAGAGCAGGGACCAGTCGTTGGCTTGGGGTCCGTGTATCTGCTCTTAGCGTATTGGATACTATTCCTCATTTTGCTTTGTTACACTTCGATGTGTACACACAGGGTGCACAGTGTGAGCTGACATCAGCTGTATCTTTCAAAAACCATTTTTTCAAATCTAAATTCCAAGGAACGAAAGCAATGGTGTTGATTATTAGTACATGATTATCCTTTTTGGGGTCTCTCAAGGCCAACTTTAGCTTTCGGAATCAAATTTTTTTTCGGTTAGAAAATTTGTAACTTTTGCCTAAAACTTTCTATTTTATCAATTTTTTAAATATGACACATTTTTATTTCAATACCTAGATAATATTTTATAATTATATATTATCCACAAAGTTAATCTTTTATTAAAGTTATGTTAAACAAAATAAAATCGACGAGAAGAAAGATTCTGAAATAAGTTTGTCTGTTATCACCGAATAAAAAATAACACTCAGATCGAAAAATAATAGTTATCACTAATAATACTTTTTCACTCCCTTAACATACGTAAAAAATTCTAACAAATTCAATTCTACTATTCACTTTGTGGTGGGAAGTCATACAAAAGAAAACACCTAATCAAAATGTGAACAAACATTGCAGCAGTTTCGACAGATAACACGAATAAAAAAAAAAGCAATCAAAGATTTAAGAGAAATAATATTAATTGCGTTCCAATGCAAATTCCAACGTCAAAAATTGTATCCCTCTTTGGATATTTCAGTATACCAATTTAAACGGTACACCCTATACACCTACACATACATATATATCTATATTTATATCACCATGCATAGCGAAATACGTTATATCGCTGGCTCTCCACTTTCCATCTTCATCTATCAACCTGTATCCTCGACTTGCCCTTGGTACCCTAGCTCAACTCGCCATCTCGGTCTAATATATCCGAGGATCCAGCTCATACTCCATCCATCCCTGGCGTCCTCCCTGGCTTTCCCATCGTATATATATCAGCATTTTCCCAGCAGACTCACCCTTCCGTTGCTGCGCTGTACACAATGACAACATAGTAGTCGCTGTGCCTCATCGCGGTGTATGGGTACATCGGTGTGGAGACTACGCGTCTCTTGATACAGTCGGTATCCCTGGCTCCTGCCTCCAGCCCCCAATCCTCTTGGCCGGTTCCTGGATTGCTGTCTCGCGTATACAAAGCCTTTGCCACTGGTCCTCCTTCACTGGCACCAACCACCACTACCACCATCACCATCACCCCCACCGCCCTAAACCACCCCCTTAAGGCAACAAGCTTTTATTATACAAGATACAAGATAGTCGGTCCTGTTCGCCTTCCAACTGCGCCGAGCATCTTCACCAACCTCTGGGCTCTCGCTAGTTCTCTTTTAGCCCTATTCTTCAGTCATTCTTCTCTTCTATACATTTCGCTCCTGCTCTTTCACCCTGCAGTCGTCTGGTGTAGTCCCCGTATCAAAAAAACCCGGAGAGGCGTTGCCGAGTACAAACGCAGGCCACCCCAATAGCCCCGTTGACGGGGTCCATCGGCAAACTTTGCGGAACGCTCTTTCGGCCACCCCTCCATCGTAGATCGACCCGGCCGGATTAGCCAGACTCCAAGATCCTCCATTTTCATATACGAAAGGGTGGCTCCCCGCTGTATGCCTATCAACCGAATTCCGCGGATCAACGCTGTATCTAAACGCGTTCTTCATGGGGGGGCCTATCCTCTTTCGATTCCAATCTCGTAGTCAAATAACTACGGGCTTTCAATTTCCGGTATGTTTCGGTTTAGATTGACGAGACTGTAAAATGGACAGTCTTCGTTTATGTTCACGGTTAAATTGTTGGAACCCAATCGATCGCTTTCGTTTCATAAAAGTTCAATACACGTGGATTTCGTAGCGTGCGTAGGTAGGAGTAGACCTCGAAAATGTGAGGCATGTAAAAATCTTCGAGAATGTTTCAGAATTTCAGAATTTTCTAGAAAGTTTTAGCATTTTATAGAAAACTTCAGCATTTTCTAGAGAACTTCAGCATTTTCTAGAAAACTTCAGCATTTTCTAAAAAATATTATAATATTCTGAAACACTTCAATACACGTGGGTTTGGTGGCGTGCGTAGGTAGGAGTGGACGATGCAAATGTGTGGCACGTGTGCATCTTCGAAGAACGTTTCAGAATTTTCTAGAAAGTTTCAGAATTTTCTAGAAAGTTTCAGAATTTTCTAGAAAATTTCAGAATTTTCTAGAAAATTTCAGAATTTTCTAGAAAATTTCAGCATTTTCCAAAAAGTATCATAATTCCCTAAAAACTTTGAGAATATTCTGAAAAACTTCGGAATTTTCGAAAATGTTTCACAATGTGCTGAAACGTCTGTTCAGCGAACTTACTGGAAATTAAAACTTGGAAAACTCTAGATATCCCAGGAAGTTTCATCATTCTTAAAAATCTCCGAATTTCTTAGAAAATTTCAGCATTTTCTAAAAAGTATCATAATTCCCTAAAAACTTTGAGAATATTCCGAAAAACTTCGGAATTTTCGAAAATGTTTCACGACGTGCTGAAACGGTCAGTTTATCGAGCTCTTACCTTACTGGAAATGTAATCTCGGAAAACGCTAGATGTCGCAGTTTGTTGAAGAAAGAAATAAAGATAACAAGAAAAGAACAAGCTCAGCGAAAAGAAGTTAATGGAACAGAAAGAAGAGTACAGAGGACAACAACGTCTACGTGCATCTGACGAAACACCCAAATTGAAAACCTCTTAAAAGTGAAACACAATGGCACCAATGTCACCGTGATTCCAAATTGCTCTCGTATACCTACTTTTTCGAAAATATTAAAATTTTGTCCATATCACTATGATCCCAACGCGATCATGGTTTCTCCCAGCTCTCTGTCTTTCTCTCTCCCTCGCTCACTCTATTCTTACATCGTCGACGAGACAACGCGCGCATATAAGTATATATTACTCGAGTATCATATATTACATATATTATACAAGGCGCGGAGAATGTTCGCTCAAATATTCTTCCTTCGCCGCGCGAAATTGAATTTTTTTCTTCTCCTCATTCCTACTCCTCTTTATGGAGATCAGCTGCGATTAAGTTACAGAGGATCCGCGGGTCTGGGCGAGCGACCGTGCCTCGGCAACGGTTCGCCATCTCGATCATTATACATAATATACTTATTATAAGCTCATACGCGAAACGTGGAACCCTTTTTTACTCGTAAGACCATCCAGCGCGTATATATAAGTAGTCAATGCATCAGTATATGTTTATAACACGAACGCGCTGTTCTTGTAATGCGGTTACCTTATCCCCTCATTCATATATAGAACTACGTAGCGTGAGCTTGCCACCGAATAAAAGTAAGGACGTACGCCAAGTCTTATCACTCTTTCCCTCTTTTTCCCTCTTTCTCCCCACCTTATGGGGTTTCCCGTAATACGTGATATAAATTACGGATAAATCATGATGTATTTCAATAATCTTGCCTTTTCGATCTGCTTTATGAACACCGGAGGTTCGCTCAGAGGAAGAAACTTTTTTTTTTGTTTCACATTTAACGCTTTTGCAATTGCCTGATCTACGCGTCACACGCATCCTTTGTTTGCGTGTGTGCAAGTGTTGGTGTATATGTATATATATTTATATTTATATTGTATAATTATTGCAGCGGGAAATCTATGAAAGCGTTACCATCCGACATGCACATCTATTGTGAGATTCTCGATGATGTTCTTGTCGTACGAACTGCCGATACCCACTCGTATACACTATCGCGTAACGAACGGATACACCAAACAATTCTTACCGCACTAAAAGCTAGATTGCTTCGTCAGAAAAAAAGATAACTCAATTTAACGAACGGTGTTTTCAAGGGAGGAAATGATGCAAAGAAAATCTTTTTTCGAAAATTGATATTTATCGAAACGTGTGAATGATGGAAGTGCGTACGTAGACAAATGCAATAATAAAACGTATTATATTAAAGAAAATAAATATTTTCAATATTTATAAATATTATAAAGATTACACAAAATAAATATAATATATAAAATAATATAAAATAAAATAATAAAATAATATAAAATAAAATAAATGAAAATAATACAATAATAAAATAATATAAAATAAAAATTTCGTGAATCATCCACATGTCTTTCCGTTGGATTCCGACTAGGAAAATCTTTAAAATGTTCTGTCCAGATTCTAAAGCGAAACAATCAAAAATATGTGAATAATAGTTGAGAATAATGACAGTAAGTACAGAACAGGAAGAAATATTCATTGCAGCTGAATAATCCACGAATTTAAACATCACACTGAAAACTCGCTTATTCCTATGAATATCCCATTTAGTTGAATTAACTTCGATTCGTGTACACTTAACCGAAGAACTGTTCGTGTGCATTTAAGCCATTTATATAATGTATATATACATATATATATTCCCCATTATCGACATATTGGTCAGAGTGATATCTCTTTATCGAAATATAATCCAATAATCATTGTGCAGATTCACGAAAGCGTGAATGACGAACATCGTTGTGGAAAATACGAATTTAACGTGTTGGCCAAGACATGTTTATCGCGGGGGACCATTAATCGCGAAACTTTGTTTCATGAACTCAATGGCACCACCGCGTTGTTTCCAGGCTTTCGCGGCTAAAGTCGGCACCAAAATGTTTGGCAAATTTCTCGGTGAACGCACACTTATACACAGACACTAACGCACCCACGTGGACGTATTCTGCTCTGTAGAACTCTGAAGCGTGTGGTAGGGCCTCCCTCGCCCTCCCTACCGATTCGCCCGCAGATCGCGGCGCGTTATGGGGTGGTTGTATGAGAACGTTCGCGTTCGCCAAACCGCAGAATGAAATTACTTTGGCGCGATCGTTTGTAGCGAAAGCCAATTGATCGAATTGCTTCGATTTACAGCGTCGCTGACGATCCCACCTATATTTATATCTCCAATCATATGAGAAACGAATGGCTAATTAAAAATACTTCGCCGGAAAGATGCGTATCGTTGATGTGTAACTTTAAGGGGAAGCAGAAGTATCACGTGACATGAAAGTGCGAGGGAGATAGTTAACGTTTTAAAACCAGTTTTTTGGAGGATAAATAATAGTTAGGATAAAATAAAAACATCAATGTCTGCATCTACGAATATTTGAAGAACTCAACTGAAATCTTCTATTCTAAACTTTTATTTGCAAATAATCGTTTATTTTATGTACCATGATGTTATTATTATTTTTTGCTAAGACAACAATTGAACAGTTATTCATTTGAATAATTTAATTTAAATGAATCTCTGTAAATATATATATATATATTAATTTTAGTACTTTAATTTTTCCCAAAACATTGATATAAACAATTATAATTCTTATCGACATTTCCTTAGTTAAATAATTCTTACCAAAATCAAAATTCAATCCTAGTCCCCTCTAGTAAATGGTAGTACCAACATTTTTTTCTTAATGAAGAATTTAATCATTAACTTTCCCTCAAAAACTTAATCATTCATGAGAAAAATAGTTTCGCAAATTTGTGAGGTTATGTCGGTTTTCTACATGTTCTGAAAATGTTCGATAGCGTACTTTTTTCTTTAAAAAAAAATACATGTAAATCTTTCAAACCAAGTAAAGTGTATTGATGATATCAGATTTTCAATGGAATTATCAATTTATTTATTTGCTACGGTTTTTTTGTAGTTTTGGATCTATTAACTTCTCCCAATGAAAAAAAAAGCAATTTAAAAAAAAGATGTTTACTTGTGGGACGCAATTTTTAAAATAAAAAAGAAAACGTTAAATTTCTTTTACAGTTTTTATGCCAATTTCAACACCATGGATAAATTTATATTTCGGGATGAATTTCACATTAATTCTATTGCGAATGAATGCAAATTATCGGGGTCGTACAATAATGGCAGAATTTCTTACTTGACACGTTAAAATAAATTTTAAAAGGAAGTTAGTTCCATAAATTAACGATCACTTTACAAAATTCGTATTTAGAGATTTGCATTGGATATCTACGAAGATTCAATCTGTTATAGTATAAAAACTACGACAAAGAAAATTTCTTCTATTCAGTCACTCTTATCCAAAGGAAGCATATCTTCACAATAATTACAACGATTATAATAGGTGCACAACTACCGAAATAACTCAAACATGTTTGATCCAATTATGACCAATGCGATGATGATCAATTTCATATCGTATTAGCGCAATGAAAATTGATTTCGTCGTCAGGGCTTGACTACCATTATCTATTAATAGTATGCAGATAACCATTAACGACAATTACCATAAATTACGATCTTTAACTCTGAACGCGTACATTGTATCTCATCCGTAAGAAGACATACCTACTCGTATTTCAATATCATGTCGTTTGTTTCGCAAATTTCAAAATACGATCGTTCTGTCAAAAAAAAAAAGATATCTTTTGTCCTAATAACCGAAAAGATTCTTTCGAGAAGTCCCTCCTTAAAGGAAAAAAAAAACTCGAATAAGCTCCCAGGCAGGAAATAATGAAATAAAAAGAAAAATCTGACGAAACATATACTTCCTCGATTGTAGTGTACTTTCGCATTGCAGTGTTAATGAAAAACCTTCTGATTCCTCATTTTTCGTGTATACAAAGGTCGAAACAAAATCGGTGAGATAGAGAGGGTGGAAATTCTGCGGCGGTGAATCTGCAACTCTATTTTTGTTCTTTTTCTACAAGCGTTGTAAAGAGGTAGGCAAAGAGGATGGGGGACATCAGCTTGGCAATGTAAAAGAGAAAAGTGTCGGTGTGACGGACGAGCATCGGAGTGGCTGGATTTTTGTGATGGAGGATGAGGGATTTTTGACTTGGATCGCTGCTGGTTCTATCTTCATATACGACCGTTAGCAAGAGCTGAAGCAACAGGGCCATACTGGGATGGAAGAGTGGCCGACAGAGGCTTTGTTTTAAATACGAACACTTAGCAAAGCGGTATATGCCATGGGACAATATGACGGGTACCTGTGTACTATTTTCTTTTTTTTTTCGCAAACACGTATATACGTAAAGGGTGGATAAAAAAAACGTATTTGGGAGCTAGAACAATGAAAAACTGAAATTTTCTGTTGCAACGCGAAAGGTACGCGTTGCCCCCTTTTTTGGTTATTGGGGTATGCAGAGTCTGGTCCAGCTATTGACGTTGTAGTAGAAGAGAGGATGTCAATTATTTCGTTACTTTCATGTGGCCCTAGTCGAAACGCTAAAAATGGGTTAAGATATTTGAGAGATTTTGAGACGTCGCACATATTCGTGTTTTCTTGTGATTAAAATGGATTTCAAAACTGAATTTTGTTGATGTGGATAGCTGGCGACACAGACGCCGTATGAAACGGACTTCAAAAATTTTCAATTTTTCTTTTATTGTATTTTCGCTATTTTATTCTCTCGCATTATTGCTCCTGCTTCTTTTTGGCTCTGATTATTCCGATGCTAATGAAAATTGGATATTTTATTTGAGAAAAGGCGTATGTATTCCTCTTCTCGGTTGTAGGAGAACATTTTGTATTTAGATTCGTAACGAACTCCGGCGGGTGAACGTCTTCCCTTTTCGATAAAACACAAATAAATGGTCGTTTATTTGTTTTTATTTCGTAAAAATACCAATAAATACATTTTTAAGGGAATGATTTTTAAATTTATTCCAAAACTACGTAGCTTTTGGAATAAATTAGGATACATTTTCTACAAAGTTCACTTTGACCTTGAATAACTTACAAGAGAGTAGATTTATAGAAACGATCAGAAAACTTGTTTATAGACACTTCAATTCTCTACAATTGCTTCCGGCATTATTAATTTGAGCAATCAATTGTCGACACCCATTTTGGAGTTATTAAATTCAAAAACAGCACGCAAAATATTTTTTATATTGGAGGAAATGAAAATTGCGATGAGGAATCTATAAATATTGGTATTAAGGTCTTATATTTCACGAACCCTTCATCTTTTATCAGCTACTGGGTCGGAAACTTAAAAAAAATAACGTCGATGTTTTTTGACCACTCAAATACTTACATACGAGATCAAAGCAGAATCAAGATCACCCGGTTCATGAAATTTCTCCGCGAGATGTTAAATTCATACGTGTGTAACTGCTAAATTATTTACTGAAAATAATTAAAATAATCCATGTATAATTATTCCATCAAGAACTACGATGCCTCAAACTTTGAAAAATTTTAAACCAATGTCCAGTGATGCCTTAATTTATACGCCTTGGATATGTCTATATTCATGTCCACATTTGGATGCATATCTGATTTTCGATGTTGGGAAAGATAAAATGGCGGGAGCTACGCGCAAGGGGGTGCGTCCACCCCCATTGCCGACCGAGTTAGTTGCTCAGACGCGTAGGATGGAAGCATTAACCAACCCCTCGCGATTATTCGTCTCTCTCTTCCCTCTTCCCTCCCTCCCCCAGGCCTCTCTCACTCTCTTGGTTTCCCACTTTCATCCACTATCACCGTTTATCATTCCCCGCACCCTTCGTATCTCTCGCATGTTCTGGGGCGTGTATAGCCGCGAGAAAAACGGAGCACGGATTTCGTAGCCGCAAATGCGAGTATTAAAAAAAGGGGGTTCCCTTGATACTGCTGGTTTCCAGTCTCAATAGGAAGCTTCTAAAGACGTATTTACACGTAGAGTGGAATATGCGACTCGCATATATACACTCGAGTGAAGGAGATGGAGTAATAGAAGTGAAAAAAAAAGTATGATGCCAAAAGAGCCATGAAAGTGACGTGTACACTTTATCGCGACGATTCCGACAAATCTCTCAACGGTGTATGTAGATCGAAAGTTACTTTCAGTTTCCTCTTTGTTTCGTTGGTCCACCGACTATTTTCTTTGCACCCAGGGACAAATCAAAAAGAAGGATTGTATAGGTGACTCCAAAGATTTTCGATATTAACTCGCCTACGGGGCTAATGAATATTTTACCTAGATCGTTCGATACGGGTTTTTTTTAACGATCGTTATTTATACCGTGATGATATGATGATCATATTACGCCCTTGAGACATTGTCCAGGTCGTCGACAAAAAGTCAATCGAACAATCGATTATGGGTTTTTTATCTGTATACTTTTTGAGTTTGTTTAGGTATGGAGGGGAATAAAACTGCATCGATTTAATCGGTGTTTTAATAGGTCGATGACATTCTGCATATTTTTTTTATTTTGAATATACTTAATGCAATAAATTTTAATCGATCTCTCTGGTTTGACCTGTTCATGTTTGAGATTCTGCCAATTAGTTCCGTCCTTTTTTATTATAATGAGGGTTATAACAGAAGCAAAAGAAACATATATATCGTTACTTGAATGAAAAAAGGACAAGTGCGGATCAGACCCGCCCACTGAGGGTTTCGCACAAATTTGTAGGTACATATTATAAATAGTTCAGGAATCGAGTCTCGCAGTTTTTTCCGAGTTTTTCCCGAAATTGAGTTTCCAAAACTTATAATTACTTATAAGAAATTGTGGTTATACCAACAGTTCATACTTAAATTAGTTTGTAAAAATCTGCAAACAGATTTTTAGATTGATTGCGTACTTTAACGTCTATATTTTTGCGTAAAGTCGATATTTTTTAAAGATTTAATCACAAATGTATAGTTTTCCGATTTTTCCCTATAATTGTAGTATAAGACGTTCTTATTTGCCAAATTTCATAATTCTAGGTCAACGGAAAATACCCTATAAATTTTGATTCCCTCGAGAGTTGAAAAATACGTTGTTTTTGCGGTATAAACAGCGATATCTTCTTTTTACGTTACCTTAGAAGTTTGATTTTTTCAAAGCTTCAAGGGACTGCAAACCCGAGTATACGGTTTTAATTTCAACTCGATACCTCCACGCGTTCCCGAGATAGGAAGTCTTGACAGACGGACGGACGAACGGACGAAAAACAAACTGATCCTACAAGGGTTCCGTTTTTTTTCGTTTTCAGGTAAGGAACTGAAAAAAGCGTCAAACATTCAAACGAATCATTAAGGTCTCTGATGATGGTGCCCTAAAACACATCGATATTTAAATGACTGTTCGCTCACGTTAACGAACAAAACGAGTTTATTTCGGTACCGCTGGTAACCGAATACAGGAGTTCATTACGAAATTTGTCCCATGATATTTCAACTACGAAATTAGCGCGGTGCCATTGTTTCCATAGGAATCCGATAATAGCCGTTCCTGGGAATGGAGAGCTTGCGTATATGACCATAGACGATGGCGAAGCGAGAAGAGCAATGGAGGGAAACGTATACTGGTTCGCCAGATACACATGTGGGGAGAATATGCCAACCGTGTATAATGGAAACTGGGGAGCTAAATGATCCGAAGGGTGGATTGCAGGTGGTTTCATATTCGGCACCACACATACATGTGCACATATATGAAATCTTGACAAGCCTCTAGATGGTGGGGAGCCGGCGTTGCAGCCATTGGGACTGTATGCAACGGCTCATAGTACAAACGAAGAGGAAGCGAGACAGAGATAGAGAGAGAGAGAGAGAGAGAGAGAGAGAGAAAGAGAGAGGAATGAAGGGTGGTTTGACGTGCTTTCGCCACCTGTGTATTAAGGCTGCAGGATTGTGGACTGACTCCCTTCTCCGGAAAGTGCTAACCTGTTAGCTTTGCTTTGCTGATACCTACATCCTAACCTGAAAGTTGGCGAGTGAGAACTGAAGAGAAAGCGCCAACAATGGTCGAGGGTGCTACCAGTGAGGTACCGTGTAACCACGGTTTCACAGTATCGTCACTCTGTTATTAGCATTGATATAGCTGATTAATGTACATGGATTAATGTCCCGGAATAGAAGGATGGAGGCAAACATTCGTGGTATCATTAATTATTTATCTGTACTTTTATACCGAAAACCGATCAACATTAGGATCATCGGTTTTATTAGTTGATTAGTAACATGAGTATTGATGTAGTATTAATATAATATAATATTTTAAATAATATATTAATACTAACAATTTTTATATAATAACTATGTTAGTATTAATATATAATACTATATTAGTATTATTAGTATAACAATTACTACTTACTTTCCGACTTATTTACCAATAATTCAGAATCATTTATAGGTAAGATTGAAGTTTGAATGTTAAGAGTGCAATGAACATTCATTTTACCACTGTTTGAATATCCGTAAGGACACTTCAGCTACAAAAATCCGTAGGCTAGTTTTCAAGGTATTCGGAAAAGCACGATCGAAAATTTCAAACAATATTCGGTAACACAATAATAATAAGGGAATGAATATTTAAATAGCTGATTACATTTTTTAAACCTAAAATAAATCTTTTACTATTTCATAAATTGATCGCCAATAGTGACAACGAAGTTTATTTATTTCAATTGTAGTTTTATTAATCGCGTGATGTTGATGATACAAGGTTCTCAGAATTTTACTACCAACGGTTTAGTTCCATTCGTTTTGCAACCAATAATATCTGCAGAAGCTGTTTTCTTATGCATCCTCCGTTATGTGCAAAATTTATATGCCTCTAACTACTGAATTATTTACTGAGAAATTGTAAAATACTTAGAATTTTTTGTCGTATGAAAACGTATGAAAAAATGACATTTTCGCAATAAAGAATACGAAATTTGTTGTCACCTGCTTCGTTTCGTATCTCGTACCGTTAAAATCTTATTATCGAAAAAGAAGAACACCCTTATTTTCGAGTGTGCCTTTCATATCTCTAAACTTAAAATCACGTTAAATTGATATGCCAAATTTCATAGTGAAAAATTTGAAAAAAAGTATTGCCCAATTTTTTCGAATACATTTTTTCAATATTTTTTAAAAGATTTATTTCGAAAAAAAAAATTCTGAAATTAATATATTACTAATCCATGAAGAACTATCACTCGTCAAAGATTCAAGAATTTCATCAATTTTTAATTATCTATTTAAGTATTTACAAGTTTCCCAAATGCTTTAAATCGTGCAAGTAAGATTACCGAATAAATGACATTGACGTATATATCCTCTCGAGTATAATTAGACACTGCTTAACGACCGGATTCCTTTTTCGACTCGTATATCGATTAATCAGCATCAAACATCTGAATTTCTTTGTAAAATGCAATTAAGGTTTACAATTAATACGAGTAATGCGTGAAAAGTCAAGTTTAGTGTTATTTCCTACTCTTTCCCAATTTTCTTTTTTTTTTTTATTCGGAATGTTCGTCACCCGTATATGGTCGGTTGTTATGTAGTTTCTCGTATATCCGTGCGCGGATGCTGAAACGACGCAGGGGTTTGAGTTGCCCTACCGTCTATGGAAGCGCCTTGTTCATTAGCGCCGACCCCGACGCATACATGACGCAACGTTGACGTACCGACGTACTGTTTCGCGAAAGCAGCCCCGACGTCGATGGCAATGTCGCGTCCAACTATATACCACCGCGCGTTAGTTTAACGGTGCAGTTTGCCGAGGCTTGTTGCACGTTAACGGGGAGTTACACCGGAGCTCGTTGCTTATGTGAGAGCACGGTAAACGTCAAGACTGGGTCCTCGTATAAGCATGACCTCATATTACAGAAAAGTTTTTTGAAACCGTTATACGTGTGCCATGTTGGATTTCATCGCGTTTGGCTACTTCGAGGACATTTTTAATCCTGGCATATTTCACTTCGAAGACCCTCTTCTCAGGAACCAAATGCTCTGAAGCTAACATAATGGTTGATGTTCATTTTTCTTCGTTTTTCTTCACTTTTTTTTCTTTTTTCTTATCATTTACGTATTTTTGCGTTTTTCACTTCTCTGCTTTTATCATTATCCAAAAGTTTTGTTCTCACGAATCGAGCTCGTAAATCTCTGATATGAAAACATAAAAACGTTCGTGAAATTTTCGGAGTCTGCATCGGAAAAAAGAATAATCAATTAAGAAGAATTAATTTTTGTTACGTTCCAACGATAAAAACTTCTACGTCATGCATTAAGGTACATCTGGAGAGCATGGGGGAAATGTATTCTCTCAAAGTCCTATCCACTTTGGCGGAGCGAGTCGATAAACTGTGATGAATAAAACAACGGTTTTAATTGAGCCTTAAATTATATTTTTTTATCAAACTTTGATGATAACCGTGAAAAATTAATAAATGCAGTCGCTTAACTCAATAAGAAAAAAAATACAATTGGTAATCTCTCCCAGAGTGTCCAGGTGATGGCCATAGTGGTCATGGAGAGATAGCCAGTGCTCTTTTTTTCATCATCTTTGGTGTCTTTTTCTTTTATTTTTCGCATTTCGATACGATCTACAAATGGCAAAAATATTCCTCATGGACACGTTTATGAACTACATTTTATCGGTGCCGGTGATCGGTGCCATCGTCCTGAATGTACACAATAAATTTTATACCGATTGCTTCAGCCGTTGGAGAGAATACCGGTTTCAAAATTTCGAAGTGGACGCAGGCGTGTTCGTCATTCCCTTAAAGTGTCTATCTATGGATACTATATAATATATTTCAATTACGAGATGTTGGCACAGCTCAAAAAATAAGGAAAACCCCTTCATTTTCCGGAGCACGACACAACCCCTTAATAAAATCGTCAGGAAGTAAAAATCCACCTCCTCGGTTTCCATACTCTCGCACGTTTATCCAGTTGGTTTGCTACGTAATATCTCAGCCGTGCATGTCACTCACACCTGCAGTTAGACAGGCGGCTTCGGAGCTTAACGCGGAGAGCAAGAAAAACCACCCTAAGCTTTTGCCGTAGACGGAACGCGAGAAAGACTGCAGTTTTACTGCAGTCGCATTTTCGCCTGCACTCGTCCCTCTCGCTCCATTCCTCGCCCTCTTTTGCTCGCTCCCTTTGCCTCTTTCTCTGTCTTTCGGTCTCTGTCTCGGCGTCACCGTCATCTCTCTGCTCTCAAGCTCTTGAGCTTTTTCTTTTTTTCAGCATCACATTTTTTTGCACGCTCTCGTTCGTCGTCCTCGTCATCGTCGCCCCATGCTCTTAATTGCCCGTCGGGTTGTCTCGAGCTCCTGGTGTACAGGGGCTGTGGGCCTCGACCACCCTCGCGGAGAATCTCGCGTTCTCTGCTCAACCCAAACTGCTTCTGACCTCCGAGGAAAATTGGAGAAACCCGGATCAAAGTTGGAAACACGATTCATTCAATTTTTTTTTTAATCACGTTGTCCCGAAGTGGGAGTACAAAGCTCGAGTCCCCCATTATTGGGGTGTGACAGATGATCAGATTGTGATGCTCGCTGATTGGAAATCCGATATATTTATAATTGCATAAATGACACTGTCCACCAGTGTTCAAACGAAAGAAGAAAAATAGAATGTATATGACTGTACTCTCGTTTCATTGCTGTATAAAAATTGGAAACTCAGTCCGCCATTGTAATACCATTGATTACATGTATGTCGAACTAGCTTTTGCCCGCGGCTTCGCTCGCGTTAAATTCAGCATATTTTTAGCTTCCTACCTTGAAAATTGCGGAATGCTCCATACAAACTTCCACCCCCCATTTTAGGGAAGTGGGGGGTTAGAAAGTGGCAAAAAGTAGCCTATGTTACACTCCATCCCTTCAACTATCTCCACTTAAAAAATCACGTCAATTCGTCGCTCCGTTTTGCCGTGAAAGAAAGACAAACATACAGACAGACACACGCACTTTCCCATTTATAATATTAGTATGGAAGTATGGATATATTTTTGATCGACGAGAATTCGTGGTAAAATGAATTTTCTAAGTAAATTTAAAAAAAAAGATACGAGAAGTAACACACTTTCTCTAAACCGATCTTAAGGCATAATTGCACCACCTGACTTAAAAGTGCAAGAAAAAGTTGCATAAATTTTCGAACCGCTATTTCTTACTGATAAATACTGTTCAATGTAATATAAAAAGCACCATGCTTTTCATTAATAAATTTTCGAACTTGATACTCAGTATTTCCGAAAAAAAACTAATTCATACACGAGATTACTGAATTTGAAAATTTCTGAAGTTATATTCACCTTTGATACGTCCGTTATGCCGGAATAAACGAGTCTATACTCGTCCACATGCTTCCACTATTGGAAGCATGTGCGAGATATCGTTAACGTTAAGTGTAAATAAGACGGTACCAATATGAGAGAAAAGTGTATAAACTTCGAAGAAAATTAAGTACTTCGATTAAAATTAAATTAATCAAATTAAACCTTATAATTTTTGTTGCATATATTTTCTTTCAACGGACACTTTTGTATCTATAAATATACATATATATAAAGTCGTGATACAGTTTACCTGTATTTTTGTGTCGCAGCCCGTCTGCACTGACAGCGATTGCGGTGTCGTTTCATGCAGTCGTCGGGACGTTTAATTGAATTTCGCTCGCTCAACGACTGCGCGTTTGAAGTTCAAGCCATCTCATGGATACAGCCATATATATATATATATATATATATACGGCGTGTCCACCCCCGTTTCAACGCGTGGAAGACATCTTCCGTCGTTCTCCATCACGTATTCGCTCTTGGATTTCCACCTAGAGCAATTGTGCCGCTTCTCCTTCCTTCTCTCTCTCTTTCTCTCTCCCTCGCATTTGCGCCCTTCCACCTCTGCAGATCCGCGAGATATTCGCATTTTATAGACGCCATGGGATTCCATTGTGCCTCGTCAGGGTCAACGAAAAGCTTGCCTGGCAATACTCCGTGGACTGTGTATGACAAATCGTGATAAATACGATAGAGAGAGAAAGAGAGAGAAAAAGAGAGAGAGAGAGCAAAAGGATAGCAGAAGAAGAAACAGATGGAGAGAAAGAGAGGAGAATGATGGCGCCAAGGGGAGAAGCTGTAGGAAGCTTTGGAAGACGAGACCATCTGAAAATCCTGGAGGAAGAAGATAAAAATAAATCGGCTTTGGCAAGGCTTCCGGGTCTTTTGGTAGCGCGCACGGAGGTTTTCTCTCTGCCCGCTCGAGGGAAAAGAGCTTTTGCCAGGAAGGACGCGGGAAACGCGAAAATACAGAACGAGAAATATGTATATGCGTATGCATACCGGGTGGCCGGAGGAGTTACGTTAATAAATAAATCTACGATGTCTTTTGTTTAGGGATATCCAAATCATCCCAATGTATCAGCGCTATTTATCATATTTTTTCGTTGATTAATTCATCTTTTTAAACTACTGTTCTCGGGTACACTTTTGAACTCTCAAATACATTTCAATCATGTTGCATGCAGCGTAGGTAAGAACCCGTAATTTTTTACGTCGTATTTGATATTGTGGTAATTAATTATCATCAATAAAAGATCCACGAACGTTTGTAATAAGCGAAAAGAAATCTAATAAATCTCAGGCATAAATTATTTAAAAAATCATTAAGAAATACTACATTCTAGACTGCTAAAAATCGCTGAATATACATAGCGGTGATTTGGATAAACCTCAACACAAAGCAGTCGAATTATACCTTTGGATGTTAATTTTTCAGCCACCCGATATATATAGAAAGGACGACGGAAATTTCTAGTGGACCCATCGGGTTTCGCTTGGGGATGGGTAGGGAGGTTGTTCTTAATATTTGTAAGGTTTTCATCTCGATTCTACGGGACTACCGACCGGAGGGTCCACGCGAGAAGGAGAAAAGGTTGAGAGATACAGTTGCGCGATCATTTTATAGATATACACATCGTGGCAAGAAAACGTCAAATTCATCGGATGAAACCCTACCACGGTGAAAAAGAGGGTCCCACTCCCTGTACAATCACTCAACCGAGAGAAAATAACGTAAATCCGCTCGCATAAAAATCCCTGCTTAGAGAAATACGAAGGGCGAACATCTTAAATCGTTTCCTTCGTGCTCTTCTTTTCGTTCTACCATCTCGGTCGGATAAGGCCAAAGATTTCTCGGTTAAGTGCATTCCTTTTACCAATAATTGTCAACCAAATATACGAAACTACTAATCGACATTTTCGTTTACACCGATCTCAAAATCCCTTTCCATGTTTATACAAATTTTGATCAAGTGTGTAGGTGATAGAAACACTGCGTATGGTCATCAAAGAAATATCCGGTTAAAAAAAAAAACAGTCCGTTTCCAGGGACGTTCCTCCTGGAACTGGATTTTTGCGAAAGTAAATGCTTGAAGTCATCGTTGCTAAAATTATATAGTTGAATGTAAAATGAATAGTTGAATTCAATGTAAAATTAAAAATTAGTCAAGTTTATAAAAGAAATATGCGATAATGAATAAGTCGTTTGTTTTTTTTTTGATTTCTTCGCATTTTTATTGATTAATATGAGTGTTTCGTTCGGGTACTTCTTATAAGAGTATTAGATGTTTGTGCGCGTTGATTTTGATTAGAATGCAACAAGATTGTGTTTTTATTTATTTTCGGAACTACATCCATCGTACACTTTTCCGACTGTACAGATGCCGTTATAGAATGTGTATAGAATACCAAGGTAAACTACGGAATAAATGATATTTTATTTATCGCCTGAACGTTTTAGGTATTCCGTGGAATACCGGATTATACAGATTTTCGGTAATACACACCTATAAGTATATACTATAAAAGTTACTGACCTGGGTAGATCGCCCGTTCCCTTACGCAGAGTTCCTCAGGGCTACGTAACTAATTACCTCATCCCTCATCGTACGCAGTCAGCGAGAGCTCAAAACTGGGTTCATCGGTATGACTGGAAGGGAAACTCTGTACTATGCCCGGCAAATTATGGGAGCGTAGAATGTAACAGAGCTGCGTTAGGTGTTTGTATATAGGTGGATATGTGTATGGCTGGAAAAGACAGAGGAAGAGAGAGAGAGAGAGAGAGAGTGAGCAAAAGTGATGGCGAACGCGTGTCATGGCGCCGCTTCGGGTGCCGGATTGTTCTGGTCTTGACACCAAAGACTCCTCAACTCCTGGTCTCCGGTTGTCCATATATATATATATATATACAAAAACTTCAGTCCCGCTCCATTTTCCCCAGCAACCCCATTGAATCTGACTCTGGAATGAAGAGCGTGCTTGCATGAGAGAACGAGCACCCCGTACACTCGGCTTGTACGCGAAAGTTAATACAATTTTCCTCGAACTATGTAGGTACAGCAGCGATCCAATTCGGCGCGAAAATGCTCCAAGACCACGAAAAGGGCAAATGCGAGCAAGAAATGAGAAAAGTTTCGTGCAACGAATAGAATGGACTACGTTTGATATGGGCGGCGTGCTCCGTAAAAAAACGTAGTCCTCGTATCTATACCTAAGCAAGGGAAACATTCATTGTACTCCATCCAGTGTGTATGTGACATTTTGTAATGTATGACTGTATATATGTTTATATATAGAAAGCATGTGCAATCGTCTCATCCACTCTACCGAATTACCACTGGGACTCCAGTTGGCGAACGCCGAAAATTGAACGGTGAGTTGTACAAGACGGTGACCCTCGTAGAGACGTGACTACATACGTATTTCCACGTAACGTGTAGCCAAGCTATACACATATGTGTATATAGTGCGTGTGTATTATGTAGCATATATATGTGAAGCTTTAAATAAAGAGCGGGAGGGAGAGAAGGACTTTCGTTAGGTGAAGTCAAGTACATGTAACCGAGTGTACCATCAGTCAGACGCTTTTTCATCTTACAAAGTGACGAATGGGAGGTAGAGTAATTCATCTACGGATCTTCACCCATGGCCGATAGTCTTGGAACCCCTCGGCCGAAAGAATTAACAAAGATCCCGAAAGTACGCGCTTCCTATGATTTCCTATGAGTCTTAAAAGCACAATGGGGTTGAAGGTTACTTCGTTCAGATTCGGCGACAATTAGTCGATTGAACGGCATCGTCTCTATCACAATGACGCTTCTAGCGCTTTACGAATGAATATGAAGCTGGGATTGGTGTCTGGGAGAGAAGCACTACTCAAAACAAAAATTAGAGGACACAAAATTAAATACTCTGAATACTGTTTTATCTAGCGTACTCGGGGAATAACTATACTGTAATTTCAAGGCTAAGGCATGGAATATAATCCTTGTTTTTAAATTACGATTTATAGAATTTTTTGCGGGTTTATATTGGGTACCTGTAATCAAGATTTCTAGAAATATTTCAGCGACATCTGTCACCAGAGGGTGCTATAAGTATACAACAAAATATATCACTCTGTTGGGTTTCGTCAATGCCATATGATACGTATGTTAGATGTGTCGGAATTAATCTTCGTTTCGTCAATAGATAGCAATATCTCTGTAATCAGTTTCATTTTCAAGTCCGGCAATTCTGTGTTCGAAATATCTATGCGTCAGTTTTCAAACGCACTTCATGCACTTGTTGCGTCAACAAGTATTCTCTTCACTGTCCAAAAAATGTCAACTTTTAGGCCAGAAAAACGCCATTTTCGGGAAGTTTTGCTTAACTTAATTTTATTCAAGAAAAATGCGTCGAAATCGCATCGAATGCTTGTAGAATCATACGGCAATCATGCTCCAACAGTTCGGACGTGCCATCGGTAGTTTCACCGGTTCCAAAACAGTGATTTCAGTGTTTAAGATATTTTTGTGTATCTGGAGGTGCCAGAAGGGAGTGATCGACAACGATGTTTGGAAACCTGATGAAACGGTGATGTCACATCGCTATCGGTTACAACTATTACGTTTGAACTAGGGCACTGCATGAAAAATGGCCAGAATCGGAAATCCTGTTATCCGTAGTTCTCGAGTTGAAGTTTTGCCTCCGATAAAAGCCAAAGTAAAAATTCAATTGATCAAGCAACAATGATTCTCCATTCATCATCGATATCTATTGTGATTGTACGATTTCCGTGACGAAAAACGAGATACTAGAATTCTGATGGACCGATGAATAGAAAAGGGGTGGAAGGTCTTCGACGTCACTGTGCATATCCGTTAGACCGGTATTTGCGTTCGACGGAGAGATGAAGGCCGAATGGACGTAGTTACCGAGATGGAAGGATTGAAGGAGCGAGTAGCTACAGAGAGAACGAAGAGAGCTCAACGAGACCGGAAAGAGCCGGGCGAAGAAGGAGTAGCGAAGGGGGGGGGGGATAGGAGAAAGAGCAGAAGGAGGATAGAATCGATCCGATTTTCCAATCTCGCCCGACTGTATTTGAATTCCAGAGGAACGCGAGAGAGCGGACGCGGGCCGAACGCGTAGCATAGCCGAGGCGTATGTACTCAGAGCGTATCGAATAGGCTATATATTCACCAACCCCGTACGTAGCAATGTGCCATTCGTGCTCTGCTGGAGCCAAGCGCCGTACCTCGGATGGTAGACCAATCCAGAGGGAATTGCAGAAGATATATGCATGTAGGTACATGGTGACTCAAAACTCCCTAGGTTTCCTGTATCCAGTATATATGGGTAGAAACGCCCTTAGGTATCGACGGGTCTTCAGTCTCTCCCTCTCTGACTCCTTTCCTGGTCCATCTCTATCCCTCCTTTACCAAGCTTGTTCTCCGCAAATATCCTACGTACGCCGAATTCTAAACGCTTCGGAACACGGGTCTCTGACTTTGAATTCGAACTAAAATGTAGCGGACCTTTGTCTATTCAACGCTTTATCGGAATTGTGTCGAATTTAAAAAATAAATTGTACCGAGTTTTGAGAAATATCATTTTTTTGTGTGTTATCAGCACCATGTATGAGTTTTGAGGGAATTTCTAGTAAAAGTTATAGCTGAAGTAAAAGTTACGGTAAATTTTATTTTCTATGTACTTAATTCGACATTATTTAATTCTC
Organism: Ophioninae sp. A BG-2022a; assembly: GCA_030523105.1. NCBI lineage: Eukaryota > Metazoa > Arthropoda > Insecta > Hymenoptera > Ichneumonidae > Ophioninae sp. A BG-2022a. Next base: position 11,716 of record JAPYZI010000304.1, on the reverse strand, counting down.
GAAGTGGGGTCGATGTTTACGTTATTGGAATAGAATAAATATTATTCTTTTTTGTATTCAATTTTTTTTTGAATATTTGTTCAAGCAAAAATCAAGCGAACATTTATATTTGTATTTTCATTTAGCTCATTGTGTCAATTCTACAATGCAAATGTCAAACTCCATAAACGAAAGCCACGTGATAACGAATGGACCTTTGATATAAATTTAGTAACAATTTTCTTCGATCCGATATAAGACAAGTTATACCCTCACTTAGGTATCCCTCGCAATTAATCAATGATCCAAAAAATTGGAAAGTTGGATTTGAAATTTGTAGTTTCGAGGCATACCGGACATGGAACACTGGATGATTGATTTTGTGGACAGGAAGAACATATCAAAGATATGCGAGGATTGGGCGATAAACCAACGGTATTAATCAGAGGCATAAAACTCTGGATAACTCAGATGACGTTAATTATATGAGAAATAAACACTCCGGTCTCTCTCGCACTGTAGGCACTGCCACGGTTAATATCATTCTTCCACACGCGTCTGTTTTCCATCAAACTTATCGAAGGCGCATCCCTTCCTCTTTAGATACCACAATCTATAGTTAATCATTTTCAAAGGCACTCGCATTTTGGAAGACAAGCTGAACCCTTCAATTTTCCATTCCCCGAAACTTTTTTCGTCGACTAATTAATCCGCGACTAAAAATAGTAGCTCATATAAGATTAGAAATCGGTAAGTAAAAGCTGCACACGATGTTGAGGTGATACAAGCGGAAGAGAAAGTACTGCAGCTTGAGTCGTTGGAAAGTAATAGAAGTAATTTTTTTTAATATCTCAAATTTTAATTTCGTCCCTTTTAACTGTAGAAGTTCCTCAGTTGTTTTCAAATTGACACAGTTACCGATATAGAATCTAAATGCTTAATTTTTTAGTAAAAATACAAGAAGCAAAGATTAAAAGATTTAAGGTTCTCCGTAATATCTGTATGTCATCGTTTTTGTATCAATGTACGAAATTCCTCTTTGCAAGTTTCGATTGCGCGTATTAAAGTAAGTATTTTGAAAAACGATTGTTTGATTTTGTATCGTGAAACTGATAATTGAATTTCAATGAAAAAAAAAGCTATACACTAACCAAGCTTTACCTTCATCAAACTTTAACAACGTTCCAGGTGGGCTGACATCGATGTTGAGACCCAGACATCTCATATGGCCTAGCAAAAAGGAAAAAGCTCAAAACTGCTATTAAAACTGTTGTTAGCACGAACATTTTGGAGTCCATGCGAGGGATTTTGGAGTCCATGCGAGGGATGCTCTTCAGTTTAGGAATCAAGCTACGGTCAGAAGATGCACGAGGATATTCTCGTATCGGAATGCAATCTGAACTGAGGTGTTTATATATACATAGGCATACCTATATGTTTATACAGTACCTTCAGCCATGTGTGACGAAATGCAAGCACGCAGTACGTACACAGGTTGCATAGGTATCCGTCTATGTACATCGTCATCTAACGCGGGGATAGGCTACCGTAGCATATATGTTAGCGAAGCCCAAACGCATGTACACATACTGCCAGGTTACGGGGGTTGTTGCGGCCGGCGCTGCGATTGAATGCTAGGAATTTCATCATGAGTTGAGTCCTGGAACGTAGGAGAATAGGGATGCGAGTGGTATGGAGAGTTGCGAGAGTGAGGGAGAGAGAGAGAGAGAGAGAGATAGATAGATAGAGAAAGATCGTTGGATTTTGGGGTGGTTGGGTTGCGCGAGAAGGGTGGGTCCGGGAAAGTGGAGGAGGTGTACGATGGAGATGGAGAACCGCCCTCGCAGCCACCCTGGAATATCCTTCCTGCTGCCAGCTCGGCTAGTATTCGAGGGAGACAGGAAACCCGGACTAGAGAACTAGGGAAAGGGTGAGGGTGGAAGGGAACGAGAGAGAGGAAAAAAGGCGCTGAGAAACTGCGCCGTAAGCAGTGAGATAGAAACAAAGAGGAGAAAGAGAGAGAGAGAAGGAGGGAGAGCAAGAGAGAAAATCGAGGAGCAATGGAGAGACGAGAAAATGGAACATTGCGAGAGTACAGATAGCAAGGGAGCGAGAGAGCATGAAGTAACGGGTCCGGAGCCCCTTGCTTAGCGGCGACCGTTCCAATCATGATTCTACGCTGCACCGTTTGAAGTCTCGATTGAAAAGGGGCGGAGGTTTGACTAAAGAACGAGTGCCCCGGTTATATATATAGGCCATCCAGCCCCCCACCTCGTATAAGCTCAATACTCGTATAGCATGTATTTATATATAGAATATATAAATATACGAACATTTTAAGTGCCTATGGGTACTGCATTGAGCAAAGAAGTACCCATTCAAATGGGTTATCACGTTTAGGAATCGTATCAAGATATAGACGTATTACTTGCAATATAAGAACGATTTTTTACGACAGTTCGGATCATAGTCGGCTTGGAGATCGATAAAAGGATCGGGTGGTTGTATAAAAACGGACTATGGTTACGTAATCCCTAATCCTTGAGGTGCAACACCTAATATTTTATCACACTGTGTGGTGGTGTGATTGAATGGATGCATATTTTGTTTAATATTGAGTAAATATATATATATATGTGCTAACTGGATTTTTTCATGCAGTCAAGTTGAATCTTGACTACGTTCAAGTATTCAAATATTCAAGGTCGCAGCGAGATGAATAACGGCCGAGTTTGCATCGTTGGTACCTACGCCATGAAACTAATGTTCAAAGATTGCTCAAATTTCTTTTTGCCGATTTTAGCTATCAACAATACTGATTTTTGTTGAATTCCTGTCGTTCGAGCTACAATGAAACATCTAATGAATTATACAAATTAATCGAAGTGGAAAATAATCATGAAATACATCATTAGAACTTGTACACTTTATCAATAAAGATACAAATTTTAAAAAGAAATGGATCGTAATTCTTAAGTTTTGCTAATAGCATTTAATTATAGGTGTCTAAACTAAATCTAGCTAGTCACACGCTGAAGAAACATGGTCGATGGCCTTTTGTCAATGTACAATTAAAAAGAAATATAAAAAATGAAGAAAGAAATAAAACAGTAAAAACAAGTATGAGGCTTCGTATTTATATGTCAATAACTAGTACTTATTTAATGATATTTATTTGATGCAATAATAAGATGTATAGAATATGCAATTTATTCAATTTATTGCACTGCAAAAAGCAAACTCCATCAGCAAAACTATCCTAGTACGTTTTTTCGTGACATTTATATCTGATACAAAAATCAAGCGTTTTATTCACGATTCGCATCATTTTAAGGTAGATACAGTAAACGATTAATATAAGTCGATAATTGGAGCACTTAGTAAACCCACTGTTTGAAAAAATAATTAATTGTGATAAAGATAGGTACGTTTGGAATTTTCAAAATTCACTTGCATAAAATTGAAGCTATTCCAAATATTACCCTGACATTTCAATACAACATTTTTCAGACATTGCGAAATGAAAAAATATTCAGGAAAGAGATGGATATTTAAAACTCGGGAATGGTTCGATATTGAAATCTGCATATTTACAATGTAACAAAAATGTTCATTTTTTAAATTTTTATTACCATGAAAAAATTTTTTTTTTTATTCGGGTAACAAAAGCGTACTAAAAATGTTCGAAATGTTTCAAGAAACGATGATAAACTGATTGTAACAAAAAAAATGTGACAATACGTAAAAAAGTATTGTCAGTTTTCGTCTCTACGATGCTAATTAGTAAAAGACTAATCCCATTCGTAATTAGGCATTCGAAAATGAAAAAAAAGTGATTCTTAAAGCGACTTTAATAAAACAAAAATAAAATATTACATCACGTAAACCTACTTACCAAAACAAAATTCCAAAAACTTCGTTAGATCTTCAAATCCAAATTGTATTGAGATATTAACATTGAAAAATGTCTTCAACTCCAGCCAATTCCCTCATGCGAACAGAAAACAAAACAATTTCAGCAAGAACACGTCGACAGTACTGCATTCAATGAATAAAAATTGGATCTTCCAGGTTAGAATATCGGATAAGTGTAAATATATCGAACATGGGTTGGTGCGCTCCAATGACCTTCCCAAGGTCAACATAACTTTCGGTATCCAGCTTTCGAGCGTCCAAAGTTCATTATGCATGCATTCCATTAGAGTTCTATAGGACGTATCGGGGGCGTGAGTTTAAGCGTCAATGAAGCGGGAAGCTCTTCAGTGACCTCGACCTCTTTCGCCTCACAGCTGAAAATCCTTCGCTGAAAGTTCCGAACTATCAAACTATCAAAACTTTTGCGAAGTGCAACTCCACCCATTTTATCCCTTCCTCTTCGCCCTTTCCTCTCTGGCTTATCGCGATAAATTGGACGCGCCTCTCTCGTTAATCGTCCAGTTGCGCCACCTGGTGTTTTTCGCCTGGTACCTCGTTCGAGTTCGCGAGCTGAGAGAGACAAAGAGAACCGGAGAGGGGGAGTGGCGTGGAGGGGAGGGGGCTAAAGACTACGAGAGAATCCAAGCATCAGGGTTATTACGTATTTAATAACACACGCCGTGGTGCGATGCCGTATAATTTCGTCCAGATTACCCGTAGTAATACACATCACGTTCGCGATATCCTCACGCCCCACCTCCTCGGCCCTTTGGAACTTTTCGCGTTCGGGCGGTCTCACGTTGGGAGGACACGCTTACGATATATTATATGGCAACGTTCGCTCTCTCCTTAAGCATTAAGGGCTCTATATCTGTATACAGCTAACTTCTACGCGTGCCTTATAAAACTTGGACCCTCTTATAGCGTCGGCATGATTGCCCGCTCCGATGCGATCTATCGATATCACGATAACGAAAGAAAAAAATTGAGGGCGCGGAATCGATGACTATTATATATGTATATACATATAGTCCTGCTCAAAAGTATTAGTCACACACTAATTTTTCTAGTCGGACAAAAAATCGAATACGTCGGGGAAAAATAATTGTACGCCAATTTACGCACTGGGGTTTTGGAATTCAAAAAATCCAGCTGCCTTTTACTTTTTCATTTTTATTTTCATGATTTTTTTGGAACTCGATATCACATTTTGAATTTCATTCATATCGAGTATCTTTTTGTTATTCCAACACGTTGGAATATTTATTCAACAATTTCTTATTAAAAAACAATATGGACAGGGATATTTTAATATTGACATTTTTCCCACGATAATATTTGTATTCAATTGAAGAGTTTTCATTCAACTTTATTGTACCAAAAATTCAATTGTGTATTTTTTCATCACTTGATATTTTCATTAATACAGCTTTGCTTCGAACAAACGTAAATAAATTATTTTAAGAAATCGTCGGCCATTGATCTGAAATAAAGATACAAATCAATTTTGAAGAAATATGTACTGATTTCAAGATATCGAAATACAACTTTTTACCGCTAGGTATAATACTCTAAACTTCATAGTTTTCAAGTTACACCGCACGATTCCAGCTTTTCAACAATCAATTGTTCTTTCTCGAAAAAATATTCGGCTTCCCGAAAACCGGTTTACCTGCCAAAAAAAAAAAAAAATAGTACATTTTTTTCAACAATGCAACTAAATCCAACGATGTTCTTTTCAAAGGAACTTATCACCAAATAGTGAGATTATTAATTTTCAAAGTTCACTATGCCATTTTGCAAAGTGCGAAAATCATGACCAATCGGTATTTTCATAATGCTATATCGGATACCGAAAGTAAAAATAAAAGCAAAAATAAAAAAGCAAGCGTAAAAAAGAAAGCAAAAATAAAAAAGGACTTTTAAGCTGAATTTTTTTCATAATTACATTTGGTAAATTGGTGTACGATTTTTTTCGCCGAGATATTTGATATTTTGTCCAGATTGATAACTTTCCCAATATCTAATACCTTTGAGCAAGATATATATATATATATCTTTATATAGTTCCAACATCGTGTACTCGAACTCAGACGGATCAGGGAATGAATGAACGCACTGGCAACGAGAGTGACGTTCACGTGTGTGACTGGTAACGTGAACGAACCACTCGAGGGGATGTGCACTCGTTTTGCCTCCTCTTTCTCTTTATCCTTCCGTCTCACTCATGAGCGCTCAATCTCCAACGATCCTATCGATGTTCTTTGTGATGAGATCCGGCTGAAAGATAGGCTCGAGCTCTCGTAATGTTTATGTTATATATATATATATATATATATTTAAGTGTACATCCATATATAAATTGTATAGTTACGTTGGTGGATGTTCTCTCCAGGCTCAAAGCTAAACCTGGTCCATTTTGCTAATAAGGCGCTTCCGCGGAGGTATAATACGTATATATGTACAGGGTGTCCCGAAATCTAAGAATAACATTGCAAAAATAAACATAAAAAATGTCAGGGTTTTAGCGATATCGGCACTTTTTTAAAACTGATGAAAATTCCTAAGGCAATATTTACATATTACTAAAAGATCGTGCTATAAATAACGACCAACTGACCAATTAAAAGCAATGTCGATTGGAAACAGCCAAAAATGTTTGTTCACCCTTGCAAATAGCGAATTTAATAAGAAACTAATATTTAAAAATGTTAATTTTTTTCTTTTAATAATAATTGAAGATAAATTCGACAATTTTAGTGTGTGCTTGACTCAGATTTTGTTGGTGTTAGTTTGTTAGTACAATTTGACTAACTATCGAAGAAAAAATGTATAGATTTTCAAATTTAATCCATACGGAGCGTCTGATTATCATAAATAATTATCCAATAATTCAATATGTATACAATATCCCAATGGTTGTTCTGCAGAAGTTTTTTTTCCCATAAGCCACCGTGTTGAATTCAAATCTTCATAATTGCTGAATTATTTAAGGTGAGTCTGGGATAATTGGCCGTATCTTTTCTTAAACGCTATTAAAAAAAAAAACAAATAAATAAAAAGGATTTTACTTACGTTTTAATTTCTTTTTCGACAAAAATGTGCACGTACCGTTGCCCCCACGTGCGTCACAAAGCCAACTCAACGGTAGCTAGTGCCATCTAGCCAAGAATCCGATGAATTATTTCGATGGGCCAACTTTCCCTCATGGCCATCTTACTCCCAAACGACCCTAGTGAAAAATTCTTGACTAATTTATGTATTATTATTGTATAAAAAAGAATAATAATAATCTTTAATTTTTCAAGAATTTAGCGAGTTTCGAACATCCATCCAGTGTTATCTTAAGTTACGGATTGCAATATTATTATCGGTTTGTGGAACACCCGGTATGTATACATGTACGTATATGTACATATATTGTCCTTTACCCAGGACATATCGCCCCGTTATTACGACAGCGGGAGTCGTATCGTTGTCCCGGGTCAAGAGGGAAAAACCTGCGGAACACAATCATCGATACTGGGACAATGCGTGCCGGTTCAATGACGCGATATCACACAGTTGTTGTCTCGATCTGCCAGCAGGGTAAAGGGAGCCGTATGCTTTTCAAGGGTGGAAAACGGCACCCACCCCAAGTTCCGCTTCATAATACGAATGTATCTGGTATATGTACGAATGTGTGTATACGTGTGTGGATAAAACCCTAGTGATAATAGAACGGTTCGCTTTGTTTGTCGAGAACGGGAGGGCCGGAACTTTTTCGGATCAACAAGTGAAAGGGACGTGATTGTATACATGCCTGGTGGACATTCGTGCGATATACGATCAGACTAATGGATATAGGTAGGTAAGGTCAGATATGGCAGTTTGGATCTGTCCATTAAAATGCCATTTAAGGTTCAACTGAAAGTTATTTATTGATCATCTTTGAAGATCACCGATCTAAGTTGGTCCTCCAACTCATTACGTTTTAGGGTAATTTAACGTACGCATTCGAATTCTTAATTTTTATTCTTTTTATTCTACATTTTTTAATATAGTTTTACCTAGGGCTTTTCTTGTTTCTCAGTTCACTTTTGCAACAGTCAAATTTGCGGATTCGTTTTTCTAGGCTGGCCTGTTCTTTTTGGTCGTTCTTCCGCTATAGGTACGCGTATTTTTCTTTCTGTATGTTTCGCAAACGACTGACCCAAACTCACCTTTCCCACTTGAAACGATAGTTTCTTAACTTATAGAGCTGCGCAGTGCAGAGCCCGATCAGTTCTCCACAAAAGGAACGACGGATCAGGAAGTCAAATCCTATTCCACGGGAGAAACCTGACCAGAGCCTGGTGTATCAGGTACTTAGGGAAATCATATCAAGGGCAATTCTTTTTCTCGGACGAAATGTATTACTCGTGGCGATCCTTTCAACATAAACTTCAAAATTTTGTAATCAAGTTTTTCCTGGGGACTCCCTCATTTCTCGGTGCACTTTTGCGACAGGCAAATTTGCGAATTCCTCTTTCCACCGTTCCTCTTTGGCCTTTCTTTCACTATACGTGTACGTATATTTCGCTCTGTAGTTTTGCAAGCGGGTGACCCAAACTCACCTTTCTCACTTGCTTTTCACACGACAGTCTCTTAACTTACAGAGCTGCGCAGTGCAGAGCCTTTTTGTGTATGCGGCTCTATGCAATACGTATGTATATAGTCTTTGGGTGTACTTCTCTCACTCGCTCGCGCGTTGCTTTGATGTCGAGCCGTGAACGCCACCGCCGTTTAATTTACCGGATGATGTGTTTCGAAGGAATCTACCGCCTCGCTTTCTCGCCTGCTTCAGCCTCTGTGCGCCCCATCCACCCTTTTTCCGCGTCTTTCCTTCTTTCTCCCTCGCTCTTTTTCTCTATTGGACGTCCTCGCGTGTCTTTTAGCTTCATGACCCGGCACCGCGGCGATGACGTTTACTTAAATTTGCCTTTGTACTCGGTCCCACGGGATGCATAATTCGCGAGCTTTATACACTACCACGATCTCGTATAAAATTTCATAACAAATATTCAACGCAAAATTTGCACCTCGTCGTTATACTTGCAAGAGAAACCAAAAAATAAAAAATCATCTCGTTTCAGAGACGCTTGTTATATTTCGTCACCTCTGCAGTTGCCGTATATCTTGCGAAACAGACCGGTTTTACTGCAACTATTAAAATTCGGTTCATTCCCGAAATATCTAAGAGAAAATAGCTCTTAAGTACTCGATTCTGCCGAAAATTGTGTTTGAATTGTTGATCCAATTTTTGTAATGTGATCAAGGCTAAAGATTGCACATTTCAGGAAAAGGGTGCAAATTAATCTTCTAGCGATTCCCTACGATTGTCAGGATTCGAGCTAAAATGTTTGGAAATTACAAAACTGAACAGCCTGGTTCAGTTTTGTAATTTCCAATTTTTTCAGAATTTTGTAATTTCCAAAATTCTGAAAAAATTGTTTTACTTAGGATATTAATAAATTCAATTTCATAATGTTTGATAATGAAATTAACGTAGGCAATTAATTTAGTTTCCGATATATTTCTGAAATTTTGAATGTGCCACGGACAAATTTAATGAATATGTTTCAGCAAAAATGCTTCAATGCATATTATCTTTTAAAAACACCATCAATTTTTATTATCCGCATTTTCAAACAAGTGTTTTTAACCAGTAGCCATTACAAAGTTCAATACGCGTTGATTTTCTGGATTATTATTGATAAACACATAATCCGAAGGTATTAATCAAATAAAAAAATTGAGAAAGTTTTTTTTTACCGTTAGAACAAATATACAGTAAATCTACGGTTCTCTCGTTTTGAACTTACTCTTTGCTTTACCTTCTATTCAATAATGTTCCAAGACCTCTAAATTTCATGAAACTATCAAGGAATTATCCAACACAAAAAAATGTCAACAGCCCAAAACCAGGTGGTTGAAGATTACTCATATTCATGCAGCGCAATCGAATCAGAAGATTCATTCACTCCGGGCACGTCTGACATGCGCTGAGCGTATCTACTTGGACTGGTTAGCTATATCTACTGACGCGAGCGTCGACTCGGGACGTTTTCAAGGCTCGGCAAACAAGAACCGTGTCCATTAAGAGCATTTTGGTACGCGAACTGGGAAGTATTCCAAAGTCGTGTCAAGAACACATACCAAAACGAGCGGAAAAGGGTTTTTGTTGATAGAAAGGAAAGAGAGAGGGAGAGAGAGAAGCGAGAGTTGAGGTGTGGAAAATCATCCATATATATGGGCTTAGTCGAACGATGGGGATGTTGCGAACAGGCTGCGAGAGAGGCCAAGCACGCTGGCATTGCAAGTGGAGCGAAAATCGGATTTGCTCGTTGTCGCCTCCACTCCGCTATTTCCCTCCTACTCTTTCGAGCTTCCTCTTCGCCATTGTCGTTCTTTCGCTCTCATACACGTTGCTATATCTACAGAGAAAGCTTGCACAGCTCAAAACCTGCCAGGACCAGGTTAACCCGGCTTTCTCGTCGACTTCGGTCGTTTTCCATTCTCCCTCTCTTTTATGGTCCCTCCCTCCCTCTCTTTCCATCTTTCTCTCGCTCTCTTCCACGTATACACGAACAATCTCTGTGGCAGTGTTTGGTTATGGGTTTGGATGTGTGTCTCGCACCCCCGTGCGATTTTCACGTTGCCTACTGCGATCTCATCCCCTCGACGTCATCCTCTCCAGGTTCCCCGCGCGTCGAACGAGAAAGCGCTGCCCTTTGATCCTGCCGACAGCACAGCCACCCTCCGTCATAGCCTCGATCTCTTTACCTCCCACCCAAACTCTAAAATTCACCTCCTACCATCACCACCACCCCCTCCCCACCCCCCTCATGGCCGCGAGCCTATATTTCGTCGATCCACAAAACTTCAACCCCACGATCGCAGCAGTTTCTGTCTTTCGATTCGAACCTAACCTCTCCGACCGACTCCCTCTACTCATCGTCCTTTCGTGACGCTTTCCCTAACAACACACCCCTGAGCGGATGGTCCTGAAAATACACACGCGACAAATAGGCACCCCGATAGATTATTGCTTACACGTGCGTGCAGCGAGAAACATTACCATTTAATGCCGGGGCCTTATGTACCTTTTTTCTTTTCCTCTCCGGCGGTCATTTTTTTTTTTGGACCCTTGCTATCACTGTACGCTACGGACAACAAAATGTCCGTAGTGAGTTGAAACTCATACTGATGGTATATCGAATCTTCATTTGCTGCCCCCTGTAAATTCTGTATCGCAAATATTGCAAGATCGAGCATTACGTTGCCAGACTCATTACTCTATTTACTCATCTTTGTATATTGATATTACGGTGATCCAAAAAAATTGACGTTTTTTTAAAGTACTCTATTCAGTAGCTGTTGTAAGGTGGAATCTTGATAAAATATGAAGAATTAATGCCAAGATATCTGAGTTTCTCAACGAGATTTTCTTCCCCCTCCCCCCCCCCCCAATATGAACAATATTTTGGTTCGTACTTTTGAATTTTATATACAAAAGAGGAACAAATGAGGATTCGTGAAAGTTGTTTTATATGGCACTTGTGTAACCAGCCACCCTCATCTCACAAATGAAGTCTATCCCTTTGAATCATAAAAAACGGAGACGAAACAAAAAAATATGGGTGACGACTTATAACCTCTTTAACCCTTTATAGACTCGTGTGACATTTCTGTAACAAACCTTAACAATCCTGCTAAAATGTATACTAAACATTTTAGATCATTCAAATCAATGTCACTGCATTGTAACATACCACACCGAACATTTTAATACCAAATACAA
>JAPYZI010000303.1:0-59414 GCA_030523105.1 Ophioninae sp. A BG-2022a | reverse complement strand
TCGATATCTCTTATAGTTTTCCCGGAAAGTCCAGTTGAAAAATCGCAAAAAAAGAGGCAAAGGGGTATGTATGGAAAAATTTGCAAAAATCGATGGTCCAACTTTAAAATTCTGCAAAAAATCGCAAAATCATCGGATTTCAATTATTAAAAAAGCATTTTAAAGAGAAAATCATAACGAAGAGATTGAGCACAAAGTGGACTACCAAATCCTAAAGGAAAAAAAGTTATCGTTGATTTAGTGGAAAAACTTAATTCGCCCAAAAATCGAAAAAAAATTTTTGTTTTTATTATTTTTTTAAATAGTCCATTTCGAAGTAATTTCATCCCCTGAACACAAATCTGCCGAAAATTTCCCCCAAAACCCCAAATTTCCATGAAAAAATCATAAAAAACTTCTAAAAAGGTGCTTCCGACGTTGTTTTCAACGAAATAACGATTATATTTGAAATGTTAAAAATAATTCAGGGGTTGATCCGGGAACCATACACGCTTGTATCAATCGACTCAGAATTTCACCCCTCACCCTCAATTTCACGGATGACGATCCGTCGCGGGACACCCTGTATATCTTATATCAACGATTCATCAAAAAAAGCCGATTACTCAAAGTGGCACGGGCGCTAACTTTGCGGCGATTCTCCATAACAGCTGGTCGCTCGTGACACCGCCATGCGGCAGTTTAGGGCGCAGAATATTTGTCTTCAAGTCACCCGTAAGAACTGTCCTTCTATGTACGTCTGACTTCTTTGGCAAAACGTTCAGCGGAACTGCGCAGGTCACTTGCAGCACAGAGGTGGAAGGGGTACGGCCGATAAGGCGCCACCGTATACGGTCCAGTTAGATGTATGACACATCCGCGATCGAGCTCCTGTGGCTCGTTTAATTATTCTCACGCCTTCTTGCATCGGATAACACTAAAGTTTAGTGGTCGAATGTCGTAATCTTTGTCCCCCGTCTTTTGGGTCTTCATCTACATTTACAGTCGTAAAATCATAAAATCGACATTTGTTTTTCAAGGAAAACATTAAGATGGCGCCAATCGCCTATTTGACGCGAAAAGAATCGATCTCGTCCTGTCATCGTTTGCACAGGTACTATCGATCTGTAAAAAGATACTTCTCGATCATGCAACTTCACGTATAACTGTTCACTTACATTTTTGTATGTACATTTCGTTTTAGCTTGCACTTGAGCGATGAAGAAAATAAGAGAATTTACGGGAAATGCAACAATTTATGGGGCCACGGCCACAATTACATCGGTGAGCTAGAATTTGCATGACGACATTTGTTGGAGAAAATGATAATACGTTATTGCAGTCGAAGTGACGGTGCGCGGCCCAGTGGATTCGAAAACTGGAATGGTCATGAATCTATCGGATCTCAAGATATACATGAACGAAGTTCTGATGAATCGTCTAGATCACAAGAACTTGGACAAGGACGTGGAATATTTCAAGAATACCGTTTCCACGACGGAAAACGTTGCTATTTATATATTCAATGAGATTAAATTACTTTTGCCCGATCCCAGTTTAATGTACGAGGTTAAAATTTACGAGACAGACAAGAATATCGTGGTATATCGTGGGGAGTAGTACATTATTTTTTTATACGTACAAAAGAACTGTGTGGAAAAATAAATATGTTCATCACAACATGGCATCTCTAATCTGTACGTATTCGCAAGTACCATATACTTAACCTAAGAAACAAGTTTCTATGTGAGGAAACAGCGCCACCCCACGGCACTTCGTTTTCGATTTTGCGAATCCAATTGCGAGTTTCCGATACTCCCGCGCTAGAATAAAAACAACGCATCACAGGGTCAGCCCGAAGGTTATACGCTCGTGTAATTACGTAACGACGGCACGTCTGATTTCATCGATGAGGACGAACGACATTTGTTGGCGCGCAAAGAAAAAAAAGGTCGCAACGACGATGCGTGGGCAACGGCAAATCACCGAATCAACAAGTGCGTACGCGACGGCGTACGTGTTCACACTCGAAGAGTTGAGTCCTGACAGATCAGCGCAAGCGCACGCCTCGTCAATCCGTTGGGCTGCTTGCGATGGTAGTGGGAGGCAGAATCGATTCGCGGTTGCGCCGCATACAGGGAATGCCCATACGCGGTGAAACGCGCGTCAGTATTGGATGAGCTGCCGGAGCATTAAGAATAAAAAATTGCCTACTAAATACCGAGAGAAAAAATAAAAACACCGTCGAAAAATTCTATCAAACGTTTGTCCCGCCTTGCACATATCGAACTATTGTGTACGAAAGACTAAGCGCGAGCGTCTGACTTCGGATAAGACGCCCAAGATGGCGCTCGCAAACGAATAAACAACTTTTTTCCGCCTCTACAACGGAGCGTGACGTCGCGCAATAAATCCGCTCATCTCCTGTGTGCGTACTATTGAAAAACAAAACAAAAAAGGCAAAAAACGAGAACTCGTACAAGATCCTTTAGCATTCGATGGAATTTCGCAAAGTATCGTCGCCGCACAGCAATAATAATGCCCGCGAGATAACGAAACGTAAATCTCTGTCGCGATCTCTCTCTCCCACTGCGGCGGGGGAGGGAGAAGGAAAAGTGGGGGAACGCGTATCGTAGTAGTGGTGGTCAGTGCCGTGAGCCGTGCTTAGTGCGCCGCGTACCTCGTGACGCTACGTGCTCACTTATATACACAAACATACAATCGCAAACCACCGACATCGACCCACACACGGCGCGTGGTGTGCCGCGCAGCACGATTTGAATTCCGTAACGGTCGCGTTTACAAGTAAGTGGCGGGCCGTTCGCGCATTTACTTGCTTGCTCTCCTCTCTCCGTCCTTTTACACGAAGAAATCATCTTGTGCCGCTGCATCTTTTCTCGCGATAAAATTTATTCGTCGAATTGTAACTCTCGGGAAACCTATAAAAAAGAAAACACGATGAAGAGCATACAGTCTTGATCGCGCCCTAGAATGAAATAGTGTTTTGGCTTCGCGGGAGGGGTTGGCCCCGAGGCACTAAGGAGGCGGCGGAGGGGGTCCCGAGTGAGACAGTCAATATTGCTCGTTACAGGAGCAGTGCTTGTTAATTGTCACTTTCCACCCACTCTACTTGATTTTTCCATGCAAAAATAAAAATAACAAACATAAACACCGACACTCGCGCGTAACATTTATGTCAGACTGCCCTCTTTAAGGCGCTGATTTAATTCACAGACCCGCAACGAGGATGGAGGACTCGGACGACGTTCTTGTCTGCGCCACAGAATTTATCAAAGGTATCACTGTTTTCCTATACAAATCGGTGTAAAAATATTTGCGATGTTCTCCCGTGGGAATGGAGGAGAAAAAAAACAATGACGCGCTTCGATTGTTCGGGCCGTGATGGTTTTTCTATTCATCATAAATAAAGTACCCGTGAGAGCTGATGTTTTTTTTTATATCCCCGGCAAATGTAAGATATTTGATTTTTTCGATTCCCTTCATTAGCTTGGATTGAACACATTCTTTAAAAGTTGTATAAGTTTCACTGTAAAAGTTTTTTGCAGTGTGTACTTTAAAAGCCTTACGCTCTATGTCGGTCTGTTTGGGTTTTGTGTGTTCTCCAAAATTAATGTTGTGCTAGCTGGGTTTGTTCACGTTTTGTATTTACTCCAAAAGTCGTGTCTTGTGGTTTGGGTCTATTGAAGTTAATCTATTTTTTCCAAAAGGGTGGCTTATGGATTTGCCTAGATCCTCTCGTATTGCAAGACTTTATTGAGTCTTTTCGCTGGACCTCCTGTGTGTAGAAATTAGCGAGTATATCGGGTTCATGAATGTTTTCCGAAAAGGCAATATCAAGTACTGTGGCATTTGAAGCATCGTTGATACTGGTCATATTCAGATACATTACCATTACGGTCACAAAGTTGAACGATGGTTTTCCATGCTTGGTCAAGATACAGAGAAATCAGAAAAGTCGTCTAATGTTAAGTTTGTATTTTCCAGATCGACTGTACTTCGTGACCCTTCAGTATGACGCGAAGCCAAAAACTACGGCGGATACTCACTACTTCAGCATCGACGACGAACTCGTTTTTCAGAACTTCTACTACGACTTTGGTCCGCTAAATCTGGCAATGCTTTATCATTATTGTTACAAAGTCAACAGGAAACTGAAGGCAGTGGCGCTTAGTAAAAAGAAAATATTGCACTACACAACACTGGACGACAGGAAAAGAGTGAACGCGGCTTTTCTCATTGCTAGTTATTCCGTGAGTATGAAGTATTTCTTTAACAAAGTAACGTACATTTGTATTTATTCGTGGAGATGAAAATATTTGCCTTTTTGTTTCATGTGTTCGCAGATATTGTACCTCAAACGAACAGCTAAGGAGGCTTACGAATCTCTCGAGAACAGCCCGAACAGTCCGCCCTTCCTCTTGTTCAGGGATGTCTCGATGGGCGTTTCCCACTATCACATATCCCTCAAGGAGTGTCTCACCGCTATTGAGAAGTGTCATCGTCTTGGTTTCTTCAATTTTGACGACTTCAGCGTCAAGGAGTACGAGTATTACGAGAAAGTTGAAAATGGCGATCTCAATTGGATAGTGCCAGGAAAATTCTTGGCCTTCTGCGGACCGCACGCTAAACTCAAGAACGAAAATGGTGAGAGACCTTTGTCTTTGCAACAAAAAAAGAACAACTCTGTTTAAAGCCTTGCTATCGAAAAAAAAACACTTTAGTGTTTCTTTGCGAGACCGGTAGGAGAATAATTCGCTGGTTGTTTTCTGGGGATCGGGGGAAAAGCGATATGGCAACTATTTTGTTGAATTTCGTAGGAAAATGATTTCCTTATACATTTAAGTATAGCGACATATTTTTTTAATCATTTCTATGCTACGGCAAATTGCGTACTCTTTGAAATTGTAAATCCTTACAGTTATTTTTGCTCCCAGGGAACAACTAAAGTTGTTTTTGATACTGGAGACCTGCCTGGTTATTTGTAAGATATCAGAAACGGCTCAGTTATATTTAGTCTACGGATAATTTACCTAGTTATGTTTAGACAAGGGTGGAAACGCTGAATTATTTTTTGCAGTAACCGTCTACAGACTGTTACTGTGAAAAATACAGATTGTTACGGAACTGTCGATAGTAACCCTCAAATTACATTTTGGGCCTACAGTACATTCGAATTACCCCTTACACTGTCAACACTGTTCAATTTTCGTACTAGAGAAGAATAACTTGCTGGAAATTGGCTTACAGTTTCTGTCTCTCCACAATTCCAGGTTATCCGTTTCACGCCCCGGAATCGTACTTCACGTATTTTCGTCAAAACAACGTGTCTACGATCGTGCGACTGAACAAGAAGATTTATGAGGCTGCGCGTTTCATCGAGGCCGGTTTCGAGCACAAAGATTTGTTTTTCAAGGACGGCTCGACGCCAACGGACTCGATAGTGCGACAATTCCTCAAGATATCCGAGAGCACGAACGGCGCGGTGGCCGTTCATTGCAAGGCTGGTCTGGGTCGAACGGGATCGCTAATAGCTTGTTACATTATGAAGCATTATCATCTAACGGCGCGAGAGGCGATCGCTTGGATACGAATATGCAGGCCGGGCTCGGTTATCGGTCACCAACAGTATTGGCTGGAGGGGTAAGTATTCGGAAACAACGAAGATGGAAAGTTCGAAAAAAGTCCGTAACGATCATTGTAAGAATAACAACGTGGATTTCAGGAAAGAGTCTTATCTGCACTCGTTGGTAAAGGAACCGTTACGCGCTGAGAACGGTAATCCTCCACACCCGTACGGAATTTATTCGAAGTACGGACGACCTATCGGCGCCTCTTTGACTGTGCCAGCGAGAACTTCGGATCTCGTGCAGGACAAAGTTTCCGGTATAATGCATCGTGTTGATGGTATAAGTCTTGAGGATCCACCACCAACGACGAGCACAGGCGCGACCGGAAGAGCCGCTCTTCTCACCCAAGGCGACAAACTCAACGAGATCAAAATGCGACGCAGGACGTTGCCGTGCAATCAGAATTATATTGGAAACCCGACCGGACAGCCGGTCGTTGTGCTGTGAGTATATCAATTTCCCTAGGGAAAATCTTGGGAAAACGAAAAAGAAAAACGCTTATCCACGCGAACGGGACGATCGCGTTTGGGGCAGATAAAAACGAAAGGATTGAATGTAGCCCTACCTGTCTCATCGTATCGCACACCTCATCGCACATCTCATCTCATTTCAATTTCAGTCCGTACTTAGGACTTTTGCTGCAATCGAGAAACCAGAAAGTCACCATTGCCCCGTTAGTCGGATCGAAAAAGGATCCGAATAAACGACTCCTTGCTCGGACGGCTACCACTACCATCGTCAAAAGGTCCGTGCCCCTTGTTTCTCTCTCTCTCTCTCTCTATCTCACTGATTTGATTTAATTTTTTTCTTCTCTCGCTCTCTTTCTCGGCTATGCCTGCTCGTCATCGGAACTTTGACTCTTATTTTTTGCTCCTCTTCTCGCGTCTCCTCCCTACACTCCGTAGTCTCTGCTCGTAGTTTTCATATTGGTATTGGTTTTTGTTTGATTTTTCATTCCCTCCTGTTTGGATATTGATGCCTCGAGCGTAGCCATCGCTCCAGTCGAACAAACGCAGCGAGTTTCGAGGATGAGAGCCGCGAAAATCGCGTCCTACCGATATAGGAAAGACGCAATGAACAAATCGTTTGAAGCTATCATGGACGATTCAATGGTCCTCCTTTTTCAAAATCAAATCGCCAATCATGCCATTTATTATTCAATACCGCGCTCACCCGAACGAAATTCAGCGGTGCGTTCTTCAAAAGATTGCCCGGACTCCGCGCGAACTCTCGGATCTTCCGGTGTTCTTTTTGTGTACTCGCGTATAAATTAAATAATCGTCGTATACTTTTGAAAATCAAAAAACAATTATTTGGCTCATTCTCAAGGAATATTGACTGAAAAATTCAGCGATCGAATGTTGTTCTTGTTAAAATTGAATAACTTCATTTGTAAGGTTTGTTTCGCTGACGGAAAAAAACTCACGAAATTTAAGGTCTTCCATGATTGTCCTGAATCGACGATTGCCCATTTTGGTGACTTGCCTGAAAGTTCGCACGTGGTTTAACCCACTCGAATTTCCCGTTGCGTTCCTCATCTTCGTCAACGTACATCACTCCACACGAAAACTCTCCCCTCCCCTCTTCCGTTGTCCTTCATCCTCGAAACATCGAAATTTCATCTCCCCTTCATCATTGTTTTGTTTTGTTTTTGTCTATGCGGCGTACGTTATTTGTCCTTGAGTTCGTTTTATCTACAATTTTTTTCACTTCTTGTTGAATCGTGCAAAATTGTAGAAACGGTCGGAGGGTTAGCGGTAATTGTAAACCAACGTCGTGCTACGTTAGGCCTAAATCGACGACGCAGCTTCATCAGGCAAAGGCATCCTCGAGCCTCGTCAAAACCGTCGGCGTCACTAAACCAGTGACGAGATCGAGTGTGCGAGGCGTTGGAGGAGCTGGGGGATCAGAACAGTCTGTGTGCAATGCGGACACCCGCGGGGCATCGACGAATCACAATGCTGTACAGCAGAATCAAACGGGAATGAACATGATTCTAAGATCGGCCGATCGCGTCAACCGTTACGGCGCACTCAGGCAGTAAGTGTACCCCTTACGAGGAGCGAAGAAAAAAAAAAACAAAACCCCGGGGAGGATGAAAATCGTTGTTTCAATGTACACCTCGAGAACGAGACCTCGAGTGTTCAAGAACAAAACAAAACGTGAATCAATCCCCCACGATCCTTCATCCCTTCCCCTTTTAGCTGATACTCCGAACACATTTTTTATATCTCGGTTACTTTTTAACCAAAATCTGCTTTCGGAAAACAATATTTCAAGTTTGCCAGAGCTTTTAGAAAAACGTTGTTTGCAATTGAGGCCGTTGGGACGAGCCTTGAAATTGAGTGGTGAGCATGCAGCATGAAATATCCTCGTAACCTCATACACACGTATACATAACCGCTGCACACCGCGACTTTGATCCCTATCTCAAAAATCTATCGTTCTTTCACTCTATCGAGATCCTGGGGAAAAGCTTTCTTGTAGATTCAATGCTTCAAGTAAATTACACGTACACATCTGCGAGAAAGATTTTAAAAAACGAAAAACACCGGTGTGGCAACCGGAGGTGGCTAACAAACCGTACCCCGTTTGCTTTTGTGACTTGCAGTGCGCGCACGACAATAAGCTCGAAAACCACATTTATCAGATGATTAACCGATATTCGTAGTGGTGTTGGGGAGCAGGATGGATCGATTACCCGCACGGCGTCTCGACAGCGAAGAAGATCACATCGCTTGAACCCCATCGTTCAATGAGAGAGCGAACGCAAAAAAATGGCATTTTCAGAAAATTGAAACGGGGAATTGAATGGACGATTATTGTTAGTCGCCCTCTTCTCGAAGGGGGCCAATCAAAACTTTTTACTTTGTGCTACTACATAAACATATATAATTATATATATATATACATATATACATATAGATATGTATAAATAGCGGATGTCCCGGAAGTCGCGCTTGATCTTTGCAAGGTACATAAATCGCGAAATTCTCAATCGAAAAGGTGACGAAAACTCGTGAGAACTTTTCCCTTCACAATTCCGAGATCTACATCACCCGAGCATTGTTCGGGGACAATTTTTGGGACATCCTGTATACATATGTATCGTTGGTCGGATAGACAGCATTTTACTGTTAACTCTCGATGGTTTGAGGTAGCTAAAACATCATACACAGACACTTTTACACAAGACTAATAACGCATAGACTAAAGAAATGAAATTTACTGAACGATGGTATATACAACGGTGTCTCTCGTTGACCCTTTAATCGCGCAAACGAAAAAAATTAGGGTTTCGAGGGGACTTTTCCCTTAATACCCTAAAAATAGGGGAATCTTCCCCTAATACCTTAAAAATAGGGTAAATAGGGGACCCTCACCTTTTTTTACGAGCGTCGCGGATGCCATGTAAAGACCGATTCGCGCGCTTTTTCAAAACGAAAGAAAAAATAATAAAATCCGAAACTAACGTGGGCCAGCAAACATCACTGCAATGGTTTTGCGTGTTTTACGAGAGGAATTTAGTAATGAAAACACCAACACATGAATTGAGGTTTCGAGCGTAATCGCGTAAGTTGGTTGTCATCCTCGCGAGGGCACGACAAAAACTTTTGTCGTCCCCTCGCGAGGAACAAGAAAAAAAAAGAGAGAGAGCCGATATTAGAAGCGTACACTCGTAACGTAAACGACAATTTTTTCCTATCCTTATATCACACTCTATCATTATTATTATATATATTTTTTTAATCAAGACACTGACAAAGTATATCGTTGATTGAAAAACGTAGGCGAATTATTGTTGAGCTAATGAAAATGTTTTACGCGAGTTTTTCAAGGCTTGCGGAGCCCTTCCGAAAAAGAAAAGTTGCGCGTACGTACGAGCTGCAATTTGGCGTTGAATGGCAGCAACGATAGAGCGTAAATCGAGACAGAAAAGTTTGGAAGGGATCTTTAGTTTTAAAGGAATTCGATTAGTCGTTCACAATGTATTTTACGTTTATTACGTTTGTTATCGATACACCGAATTTATAAGGAGCCTAAAGAATTTTGGAAAACGCGCACGAATCGCCGTTTAGCCGAGGGTGTTTCTTTTTTCTTCTTTGAATTTGCACAAACAACGACGCACCCCGGCTTTGGAAAATCGTATTAAGAAGAGACTAGAGAGAGAGATAGCGGATTTATGGAACGAAGTTTATAAAACGCGAGAATGTTACGAAAAGCGACGAACTAATCACTGACTTTTTTTTTAATACCACGCTATCGCCGGAGCACCGAGAATATCGAATTATGATGACGAATGAGGAATGTTTATTTTCTTTTTGTAACGTTCAACGTCACTAGCAATATGAAAGTGTACTTTCTCTCGAGTACGTAAATTTCGCGTCGCTGCGAGCCATGCTTTTTTTTCCCGAGCGGCGACGAAAAAATTCGCACGTGTTTCTTATTTTTTTTGTTGTTTTCGGTTCACTCCGCATCACCCTTGAATACGAAATTTTAGAAGTAGTGTCTTCCGTACGCAACTTCCTTGTAGATTGTAAATAAATAGGGGCGGTAGATGATATTATTGTGCACGTAACTCCGTTGCGAGATACAAATTGTATGATATGCGTACAATGTCCGAGAAACATTATCATGTACCAAGAGAGCGAGTAAGAAACCGAAATAGGGCGATGTGCAAGAGCATACGAATTTGTGCAAATACGATTGCGTGAAAGAGGTTTAGACCCGGATTCTTCCGTGAGGGATAACGACCGGTGTCGCGAAAAGTCCTCTCCCAGTGAGTCCGCGACGTTCTATCATGATCGTGCTCTCTTCACCAATTTATTTTTCTTGTAACTGCGTTACGTGATAATGCTCGCGTACGTAACGTAACTGCACTCGAGTGCCTAGTATTAATTTTGCGCTTGAGACCGAGCGCTCCAACAATTGTAAATTTACCCAATTCAGGCACCCAAATTCGTTGGCTTCGAAAATAATACCTTATTCACTTGTATGGTTTACTACTAGCGTATTTACTAGTGCATGTCGATGAATACGTCCAAAAATGATTACGTTTCGTCATTATGTTGGGTATTATTATCATTATCATATATGTGATAATAAGTACCATTCTATAACGATGAAGGAAATAGCAATCATTTTTATATGTATATTGTCGTACAGAGCCAAACAAGCTTCGATTTTTTCAGAATGTCCTTTTAATTTCAACGAATACGCCACGGAAGTTTTGCGATTGAGAAACATGTGATATTTTACGACATATGGAAGATCGACACAACCTTAATGGTTTTTCAAGTCAGTTAAAAAAAAGGGTAGCGTGTTTTTGCGACGCATAGAATTTAACGAAAGGAAACTAAGCCTTTTAGAAAAAATCAAAACTCCTCTGTGCATTCAGCGCCAAGACGATTAAATTGAAACGATCAAATTTAGGGCAAATAATTCACAATTACATTGTGTATACGAAATGCTTCTGAAAAATTTATTACCCATGGAATTTAATTCTATTTTGCCATTTACAACTCTCTGATATTTTTCTCAATGAAGGGATTTGCAGAAGCAATGTGTTTCAGAAGATCGTAGTATTCGAAATTTAATATTTAATCTGCTCTGATAAAAATAGAAATTCAACCTGTTTCCAGGACGCGAAATTTGATTTATAAACACTTAAAAATGCAGGATGTTCCCTTGAATTCGACTTGAAGAATTATTATTAAAAATGATATTTTTCTCAATCGTCAGACTTTGACGCGAGGCCCTCAAAAGCTTATCTCATAATTAATATTATATTCAAACTGTAAATGATTATACATAACATTTTGATTCACTATTACCCAATGCTTTCCGGGAAGTGCGCGGAATTGAAAGTACCTTCGTACTGTGTTTTTTTTTCTTTTTTGGGGGGACGATGAATACGGAGATCATGTGCTACTTTAGCTCCACCGCTTATTCATTTTATATCAATTTTTGAGCAATCACGACTCAACATCCACAGTATTTCAGCAATCCTCGTGCAATTGAACGCGATCAGTGGATCGAAGGCGTCGCGTCGCGAAAAGAAATCAAAGTTGAGATGAAAAAGCGCCCAGTTTTATTATGACGAATGAACGGATTGACGGACGAAACGAGTGAATAAAAAAAAAGTTGGAAAGATCGAAAGAACGGCGAATACTACATATGACGAGATGGGAGGCTGTAACGTGCTTTCGACGCGTCGCGTCCATACATTATCTGTTAACATTTTGTCAATTTTAATAATAAAAAAGAAACACACACACTGATACGCATCGTTCGGTTTATCCTTCGTTTTATCGTGTACGGAAAAATAGACTTTTCTTTATTGTTGTTCAACTTACAAAGCATTAAAAAAATGGTCATCGTATCAAGAAGTACACGAGGTAAGTGGCGAACGCAACCCAGTGGCTCGCGAAACCGAGCTGTGACCATTTCTCGATTGTGTGCTCGTAACTGTACCCGGTCTCTTGGATCTCCGAAGTGTCGAACATCAGGCCCAAATAAGCCAAATGAAAGATCGTCAGGAGGGAAAAAGCAAAGTTCGTCAGGCACACCCACCAACAGTTTATCGTTCTTTTTGAATGTGGACATTTATCGTCGCTCGGACACTTCTTCGCCGCTATACAAGCGTCGAACGCCTCCGCAAGCACGTTGCGCAACTGATACTCGACGTACGTGTAAAAACCAAGGCTAAGCAAGACCGCCGCCAATTGGAAGTTTAAACCATGCAGCAAAGAACTCGCGATGTACGTCAGCACGACTGCGCTGAATTTACCGAGGCGTCGTCTCGCAGGACGAAATATATCTGTCGAATGAGATCGTACGTTGAAAATTAACAATCAGCCTAATGTTATTTCATCATTTTCTGTTAAACGCTTTCTCGCTACTTGATCATCTCACTCACACAACTTGAGCCACGTGTGCATCGGAACGTTCCAGGAAACGACGACCTGGACGAGTGAACGGGGCAACTCGATCTCCAAAGGACGCGCGATCGTCACCTGGCACATCGGGTATCCCACGAGCACGAGGATTGATGACGTCGCGTGCGCTATGAAATAGTGGGATGATCGAAACGCCAGGGCGTCTCTGTATGCGAGAAACCATCTGCATAGAAAATTCATATTTCCTTTAGTTCTCCCGTTGAGGGACACCCGTGATTATCGTTACGAAACAGGCCCTTCGGCCTTTATTTTCCAATTCATTCTTAACGCATCTGTCCGAATTTGATTAAGACTATCCTATGATTTTCACAAATATATATCCTGACGCATTTTATAAAACTTTCCATCTTGCTTCGAAACTCGTTCATACGCAAACTTGGAAACAATTTTCCAAAAATTCATTTGATAAGACAAACGTTATTATTTCGAAGAATATAAATGTATATTGCGTTTCTTTCCCTTAGCTTATTTCATAACTTGTCAACTATTCACAAGTCAAAGAAGATTGTCGATATTTATACCATGTCACATTTCAAAATATGCTTGCGACAGGATAACGTTATCATATAAAAATAAAATTTAATATTTACGTTAGCCTTAGTATCTCAAACAAGGGCATGGAGTATTATAAAGAAAAATAATTTTTTAAAGACATGAAAGACACCCAAAGCGTTTCCATCTGAAGGACACCCTAGCTTGACGTGTTACCAATTGGTTGTATAATTAAACACTGTCGGAGTCTACTAACTTCCCTGCGCGATCCGTCAGTATCCATTGGGCCAAACAATTCGAGATGCTCAGACAGAAGAAGGAGATGATGAAGTATTTGACACTAGCAATGATCCACCGAAAGTTCTGAAGAAGAAATAACATTAACAAATAACACTGCAGGATTCATTTCGATAAAATGACAAAAGAAATCACAGCTGACTGTGTTTTCTTTTGTCATTTGTACACTTTTTAAAATTAATTTTTTACAAAATGTTGTCAATTAATGATTACTATTCTTTCTCGCTCGAAGCAAAACAACTTTTATTCAAATCACTTATTCCAATGTATATATTGTTGGGTATGAGCCCGAAACGTGAATATTTCAATAAACGAATGATGTCTACTAATAATATATTCCCACATCTCATCTTCTCACATACATTTTATCCAATGGTCCGAAAAATGCAAGATACAACTATGCCAATTTAAAGTCCCATTTTATCTTTACTTCTGTCCAAAAAGTAACTATACCCACTCATTTACATACCCATTGGATTTTCTGAGTATGCAGAGCGCAATAATCCTTGAAGGAGATCCAGGGCCCGAAGAGCGAAGTTGCGGCTCCAAAAATGTAGCCTAGGTACTCCAGAATGCCTGGGACATCTTCGCTCCGTGAAACATCCATAGTCAGGCTTACAGTCCTCATAGAGGCAATCATGATGACACCGCGCACTTTGTGCCAGTCAGCCGCATCCATTGACCATTCGCTTCAGGTTGCCAAAAATATACAAGCTTACATTATCCTATTGTTCTCATTCGAACGGCTATGTAAATATGAATTAAACAGCGCTCACCAGTACAGAATGGTAAACAAACTAGGCAGGAATGTTTTAAGGCCACCTCGATAGGCCTTTGGCAAATGAAGGCAGGCCCAAGATACAATTACAAAGTACAAGAACAGACAAAAACATTCTTTGACGTAGTGATGGATGATCCAGAGTCCAGTGACGGTGGAGAGTATATGGAATGTTCGAGACGAGCAATATCCTAAGGACATACATTTTTTATTAACTTCAGACGCAATTAATCATTGTCTCTGGATGATTGTACGACAACATGTTTTTCAATGAAATTACTGTAAAAAGTTAAATTATTATTTTTGATTGATAATTAAATTATAGTATAAATACTGACGATTTTGGGCGAGCAAACGGAAGAGTACGGCCGAAATGATGAGGGGGTAAAAGTACTTGGCCGTATCGCTTATACTAGGTGTCAGGCAATAATTGTAAATATCCGTGAAACTTTCGACCGGGACATCTTCGTAATATTCGTCGTATTCATTTATTTGGAGATCCTCGCAATCCTCGCAATCCTCATCCTGATCATCGTCGTCGTATAAAAAAAACGATTCGGACGCGGCCTCGTCCGACATCATCATTGATATTTGTTTCTTCAATTCACCGCGAGTGCATCGGTCCACCCAATTTTCCGCGTTTCGCCATTCTTCTTTTTTCGAACAACACGCTCTTTTCGCGTTCAAATATACTTGCGTGAAAACATGCTCTTTTTGGATCGCTGCAGTTTCGCGGCTGTTGACGCAAGAAAACTGCAGAGCAGAAGGCTAGATCCGGCATATTGGCGGCTGTGAGAAAATTAAGGGCGGCGCTGGTGTCCTCCGAGACCTAGAAAAATAGAGCCGAAAATGATTGTTAGATTACCGATTAAACTTTGACTTTTTCATGTTCTTTTTAATTAATAGGGGCCATTTATGAGTAATTGTGAGATAAATTTGTTTCAACGTTTGATAGATCAGTCGTAGGGAAAAAATGACAGTTAAAGATTATCGGTAAGTTACCAACGCCGTATGTGAACATAACCTCACCTTTACGGGGTTTGAAATATACAGGTCACGCTATCTGTCTGTAAAATACTACAGTCACTCAGGCGTCATTTTCGACCTTCACATGGCATATATGCATCGACTAAATAAACAAATGTCGCCAAATTTAGCAGCAACAATTTAATCAAATCCACTCTTTTTCCGGCTTTATTATAATATCTTACACATACGTTTCCAAGGATACATGCAAAGAAACGAACGAAAAAGTTGAAATGAGGTTATTTTAAAAATGACAAAAAAAATCAATATCCGAAACGTTCGATATGGCACATAAAAAAAAAATTAAAAAATATGAAAACTGTAGCTCGGTGCATCACAGATTAATCTAACTCACGATTCCACAAGTACGTCGTGTTGGTATATATTATATCCATACAACGAACTATATAAACGATATGTTTGGCAGCATGAACATTGTTATTGCAATATTATTCTTAGATTAAGACGAATGTTGCGCATTATTTAAGTCGTGGCGTAAATAAAACGATATATATACATATATATAATTTATATATATTGAAGCCATCACAGCTGGTCGATAGAACGCGCGAGAGAAACCCGCGCTAGACATATTTTGATATCTTTGACCACGTGTACGCGTAGTGTCACACCGCGCTGTGTTTTACGTACAAACATATATGCATACGACTTGAAGACGCTCGCAGCGGTACACTCACAAACGTTCGCACATATATTCAACCCAAGTAGAGCACGCGACGTGCGCGCACACACACTTAACGATGCTCGCAATGTTTATAGGTTATAATTTATTTATCAGTTTATCAGGCACTGAGATTGCGAGCGGAAGTTTCGCTTTACATAAATGTGCTTAGTCCGACGAGAATCGTTAGAACGGGAGTATCGCGCTTTGTCGAAAAAGCGCGTCCTCTTCCTAAATAATAATGTCACAGAGTTTGACGTTCGTGAAACATTTCAACACACCGTTATAATGGACTTTATGTAAATAGCGAGAATAAAAAAGATTTCTGGTAATCATGGATAGCCCGGAGAATGAGGTAATTTTTATCGTTCGTTTGATTTGCAGGGAATGTGCGTTTTTTTTCTTATACTCCGTTACCCTTTGTTTTAAAAGGAAAAGCTCATTCTGGAAGCAGCGACAGTTTTTCTTCTGATGAAAAAGGGATTTCCCATATCACGCAATGTTAGAGCACAGTGGATACTGGAACATCTGGAGACTGTAATCAGCGTCCAGTTTCCAGATGTGGAGATCGAGGAGGCACCAGAGCTGGAAATCATCTCTGTACTCCCAAGAAGTCCGCCGTCGTCCTGGAATGTGGATACTAGCTATTTGCATCGTTACAGAGTCACCAAATCAACGGCGGTGATCTTTCTAGCCCACAAGTACAGAATTGTACTGTGCTTGGATCTTAGTCCTTCTTTGGGGACGGTAGTAAGTTAGGAGCTTTAGCGCCAAAAATTCACCTCCATTTTATGCTTCATTGGGACAATAGCCATGTCTATCGCATTATAGCCTGGATGAGTAATTGATAATGGAAGAAAGAAACTCGTTGATGTTTAACAATAATACGCGTACCTAATACTTTCCATTTCATTGCAGGACATTCAGCACGGCGAGATTGTGATAGATGAGGTCTATTTGGCGACTAAACGATTACTAGATAATATAACAAAGCCAGTGAGTATTGAAGAATACAATTTTAAAGTAGTCTCAAGCTCAAAGCAAGGAACATTAGACAAAGCTTATTATTTTTAAGCGAAGCTTATCTATTTCTAGTGTTAAAAAAGATTGTGGCATCCAGAAGCTGTATTATGCATCACTATGTATTGTTGCGTATTATGTATTATCGGAGTTAATAAAGCTCTGATATTGAAGTATTCACGTCTTTGGTGTTCCACATACAGTTGCATTACTATTTTCGGATAGCTGCATCTTCCGCTCAGATGGTCGTAATCAATCAGCTAGTTAATTAAAAAAGAGCATCTTGGATTTTTAAGGCTTTTCAATCGTTCTTAGTAAAATAACTATTTGTTAGCACCACGAGCCATCGCTTTTATCCGAGCAAGAAATTTTTGAATGCCGGACGAGTGCTCTCGTCAGATCGAAAAATCCACGTTCTCATCTACGATCGTACAGTTCACAGTTCCGGGCAGCAGAAATCGTACGATGAGGCCAGAAATCCACGTGACTGTGATAGTACATACACCGTTCTTCACGAATCCTGCACAACAGGTGTTGGTCCAGGGTTGGCTGGTTAATACCGACAACGTGGGCTATCTCCTAAAATTTATCGAGAAGCAATTGTACCTGCTGGAGAAGAAGATCGCTCTTGTGACAGGAATGGCGAATCAACAGTTGGAAGCGATGAGGGCTGAGAGCGATCAGCTGGTCGGTGGTCTGTTCGAGGAAGCTGGAAGCAGTATGGCGATAAATGTCGGTACTTCCATGATCCCCGTCTCGATGGTCTCGCCCGAGGCGAGCTTTATTAATATGCTCAGATACGGAATGCTCGCGCTTGCACTTTTGCCCGAACACAGTTGCGCTCGTGAGTTTTGCAATTGTTACTTTTTCATTTAACTATTAAAGTATTATCGTTGATACTTTTTTTAATTTCCAATCGCAGATCTAATCGTTATTACTGACGGGATCGTCGGGGTCGCGGACATTCACGTCCTCGACTCGGTCGTCCAACAGCTTCGGGCGACTACCGTAGCGTGCAGTTTCATTCATCTCGGAAGCGCGTATCATCCTCATTGCGCAAATGGCCTTGTACCATATCAAGATCTGTTGTGCTTCATCGCGACCGCCACCCTCGGTACTTACATGCCGTTCAATCCTCGAGACGTGAGTGCACTGCGTCTGATGCAAAATTTTCATCAACGAATGATAAGCTTGGTGATACCTCCGATCCGCTCGTTTTCACAGACACCCGCGTTCGGCGGAGAGATGAACATGTATCATCGAAGTTTTCTTTGCTGGCAACTCTACCGCAACGAGAATTGCGAACCCTCGGCTGAGCTCAACGTTTGGCGCACCGGAAATTCCCTCTTCTACGGTCATCAACGGCCGCAATTGTTGCGAAAAAAGCAAATCGATGACAAATTCACGTGTACACTGAGCAGCCTCCTGTGCTGCAGATTAAGGGACGGTTACCTCATCAAGAGAGTCGCAATAAGGGATGGCTTCCTCGAAATTTGTTTCATCCTACCGTGGAAAACTCACGTTTACCTCGAATATCTAGTTTCAACCTCGTGGCCTTCGAAATCCCTCGCTGCCTCCAACACCATTCAGTACACAATCACCATCGAGGGTAAATTGATTATTTTCACTATTCTTGTTAATCCCTCTTACAATGATATTCGCTTCTTGCCCAGCTCCCTACGAGTTTCTTCACGACATCACTTGCCTGTCCAAGAAGCCTCTCAAATCGCAGTATCGTCAGAGTGTCGTCTCGCGTTTTTGGTCGACCCTCACCGCCCTCACGGAGAACAACATTATGCTCGCTCACTTTAGCTGGTTTCCCGAGCTTGGATGGACCTGGTACAACGTACCTGACACGATCAGAAGCGGAATGCCTGTTTTTTATTTGCCCTCGTATCCCTCAGCGGCTAACGCGATACAACTGAGGTGAACACGAGTTCCATTTCATGTGGCGAAACGTTCTTGATTCTTTGGAAGTTTCTTCGTTATTGGACAATGCATTTGAAGACACAGAAGAGTTGTACATAACCTTGAAAATGGTCGCACCCAGTTTTCTCATAGACATCTATGTTTTTTCGGTAACCCGAGCATCAAGCTCTGTAAAATTTATAGATGCATGGGATTATTGTTTGATTAAACGTTAAAAATGTTTGAACTTCGGAAAATCTCAGCGATTGGTCTCGCATTCATGCGTAACAGCTTCTACTTCGCCTTAACGCCAATATCGAGTATTGAGAGTTATAACCCAATGGATTCTTACATCACATGACACGTTTTAATATTCATTACGTATTAATTTCGCAGCGAAGCCGCGTGTCCCCAATTCGGCAAAATTTGGGAGCCCGTTGTGTCGCTCGATTCTCAGCAATGGTCGAGATGGATGCATTCGCAGAAGATCACGCTGATTCTGTCCCACGATCGTCCGCTGCCGAAGTACCTTCACCAGGCGAATCAGAGCGGGCGTTTTCAATGCGTGCAGTGTCGCCAAGCGGCGGCCGTGCTTTACGCGATGCTCAAGAACTGGTCGACCTTTGTGCTGGTGGAGAATCATACCTACGTTCAATTCATATATCGTGAGGCTGAAAAACCACCGGTCTCGTTCTCCGTTATACGCATCAATTGCAAAGCGCTCTGCGTCGTTTTGAACGTTGCCTTTTCTGGTGGAACGGAAGGCGTCGTGCGTCACAACGTCGTTGTCGATCTTCTCGAGAGACTCTCCAAGCTCACCCTCCCGAATCGCCCGACCGAACAACACGAGACGCCCTGCTGTGCCATCATTCGCAAAGCACTCGAGAGAATTCTCATTAGATACGAGCGAGTACCGATCGATCTCAATACCGTGATATTCCCGGACGGCACTCAACCGGTGCCGGTCAGAGGAACGCAAATTCCCGGCGGCGTACTCACCACCACCCTCTCCAGATATCTATATCACAGTCGATGGCTATGGAACGTGAAAAAACCGATGGTGCAAACAATACCCGGGATCGTCCTTCCCCGGCTCAACACCACGGCCATCGCGAGAATTCTCTCCACCATCACCAAGCAAGACCAGAATTTTTTTTAGAAATCTATTATATCTGCCGCTAACGAATCATCCCTGTTCCTGTCAGTCAAAACCGAACTTGTGACGATTCGATTTGTCCACAGGATGCGATTAGCCGAGGGTTTCAGCTTCGCCTATTCATCCGCCGGTATAATCAACATGGTGATGGAAGTCGATATGCGCGGAGCCACGGATGATTGTTCCCACACGTGTACCATTCAGTACATTCTATTTCCACCACACGTCATTACCAATCCCACCCTTGATCGCGACAGTGATTCGGACGACGAAACTGACGAAGGTATCAATCCTACGTGTATTGAGTTACGACAAGCAATCATCCCACTCCCCTATAATTCTAATCGAAACAAGCAACGATCATTTCCAATAAATTGTCGGAAACTCATTTTGCTACATTTTTTCTTCGTGGAGTCTTATCTTTGGGCTTTTGCTTTTTCAACGTTATTCTTGCTCTAATTCTTACGGTCCGAATGAATAATTCCAAACAAGCAAATTTTTAGAGCAGATTCTGAATTTTAGGCACAGCCGATGGTGAAGTTGGGAACGAGGAAAACGAAGGTACTGGCGATTTTCAAATAGTCACGGAAGTTTGGATCGAGCCCCAATGCGGCCAGGCAAAATTGCCCGCTCAACCGACCGCCTCGTACCTCCACAATCTCGCTTACCATCAACTTCCAGATGCGGTGAGTGGTCAACCTGTTTCCCCTCACCCTCCCCTCTTCCCGCCCTCGACACCAACCATCAGACTGATTTCCGCTTCAGCTTTTCGTAAAATTCCTTTTTTCTGTATTTACTTTTCTCAACGAATTAAGATTTCGAATTTCAGTTCTTTGTTGCATCCTTCGTTGATAACGCTCTCCTTATCCGTCGGTTCTATCGATCAGTCGACGAAAGTTCGACGTTGATCCTCGAACAGCACCGTTATATCGATAAGATTTCCTCCGCATTCTCGAAACTCAGGTACTCTTCGAACACAGCCGATAAGATATCTAGGATCAATAATTGCACAGACGCGGACACGGCGAGATCTAGAATCGTTGCGTTCTTTGAACTCTCTTCTTTTATTTGGAAGAAAATAACAAAAAAAAGAAAACTGGGATTCGGGCCGACGAAAATCGTAATTTCGCGAATCTTTTTTTTTTACGACCCATCTCGATTTGCAGTAACTAGAGAAGCGAAGGAAATTTCGGCAGCCGCGATTAAATATTGCAGCATCGAACAATATTGTGTTACCTATTCGCGTCAGATAAACTTAATGCATTTTTTATTCATCTCGGTCACGTAATTCAGTTTCAATGAAATACAAATGCACTGGCGAAAGAAAACAGCGCGACGTATTTTCCTCGCCCGCGCATTCTGCTTGTCAATAAAATTGATAAGAATTTTGTTTCTCGACTGCCAGAAATAATCGATATACTGGGTGGAACGGAATTTGGCATCAATGATTTAACGCTTTTTTAAATCGAGCAAAAAAAGCCGGGGAATTACGGTAAGGACAGTTTCTACGAGAAAAGCAGTATGAATAGTTTTGTGCGAGCTGTAGAGAAAGTGCTCGTTCGACGTCTTCCGGTTGGATAGGATTCACCTGCATATCTCGACTACTCGCTACGTCCCCTTTCCCCCTCTCCGCTCAGGCGTACACCAATTTTTAATAAAAATAAAAAAATACTCTCCTTTTTCGTCAAACTTCTCTTCTGTACAAGGTATATCGCTTATCTCGAAGCGTATATACTGATATACAATTTTTTTTCCCCTGTAATCAGCCAACGTAAAAAGTTTATCCGGTGCGCGCGGAGGATAGACGCGCGAGCTCTTTTCTGAAGTGGTTTATTTTGTCGAGGTTCTCACTCTCCGTGGGCTTCTATCCTCTATCTCACTCGGCAAACATTGGTCAGAGATTACCGAGAAAAAGATTGTCTCGCGTTCCTTCCTCTCGCTCTTTCGCCACCTCTGCCTCGGCATTTCTTTCACTCAATCGACCTCAATATAATTCGAAAATTATTTCGTAACTTCAATGGAGAAAATGTCAATTTCGACCAAAAACGAAAAGTATAAAACGCCCCCCCCCCCCCCGGCCCCTCTATCCCAATGATTTTGATTGATCGTTGATCGATTAACGAAGTATCATTTTTTCGAGATTCATCGTTGATGAAGGTACGATTTAAATTGGATCTAATGTTCCAGGAGAGCGAGGATGTAGTCGACGAGTCACCAAGAAGCGGAAAAGAGAGAAGGAGAAAGAGAGAGAGAGCGAGAAAGACGCGCTCTCACCGTAATGAGCGACGAGAACTTGAAAGGAAAAAAAAGAACGTTGCGTAATCTGTCTTTGCAACGTTATCTCGAATATTTTCGTCCGGGTTTCGATCGACGCAGAGATATCGCACTCTCTTGCTCTCTCTTGCTCTTTCTGCTCTTTATCTCTGTCTCTCTTTCGTCGACGTACCTCACTCTGTGTCACACGGTGACAGTATTCTTCACGAACACTTGGAACAAGGATAGTGATAAAATTGACTCGTTGGATTCCTCCATTCGGTTTTTACAATTTTCACACTTATCGCATAAATAATCCGATTTCGTCACGTGCGATAAAAGGAGAAGAGAACTTTTCATCCCCTCTGCCCCATAGAGCCAAGACAGTACGAAAGTAAGAAAGTATCGTCGAATTACTAATCGGAAAGTTTCGGCGACATTGTCGAGGAGTTCGCTTCCACGTTACACTCTTCTCGACTTTGCTTCCCTGTACTCTTAGACCGTAGATTTCGAGTGCAAATATCCGTTCCCAGACTGATGGCCTCTCATCGCGTATACGTATAATAATCGTCTCGTGTGGATTTCCAACAAAGCGATTACCAAAAAGTCCTCGTGCCAGGGTTCGCTCGTGATTACAGGCTGTGTACGTGTACGCATACGTGTGTACGTTTATCGCGAACGTGTACGTGGTTATCGTTATCAGGGTGGGGCTTGGATATCGATGAGGGACCTAGGACGGGGTTTTCCTATCAGTCAGACTTTTGCCTCAGGTATATATAGGGCCCAGGGTACCTCATGGGCCTCCTAGTATGTTGGATTACCTTTTTTACACGAGACCGGACTCGTGAACTTGGCGCTGTACAGTTGTGCGTCACGCATCGTCAGGCTCGCACCTCTTCCTCTCGTTTTCCGGTTCATCTTCTTCTCTTCATCGTCACGAAAGAGAGACGACCGTTTTTCGTAACGGAAACGACAATTTCCGCAGCGGTTACACCGGTGGCTCACTTTTCCTTTCGTTGTCAGTGATTAAAGAGATTTCACCAAAAGAAGAAAAGATTTTTTGAAAATTACCAGTTTTTCAATCGTCAATCTCGCGATTTACACCCGAAACGAATTTTCATAAGTTTTATCTTTAAGTGCCGCGATTTTTGTACGAAGTATCGCGTGTTTGTAAAGAAGTCAGTTTTTTCTTGTATGCACTTTTTTTTAATCATGTAAATTGTTTGTGGGTTACGATTTTTTGACCCGAAGATAACGAAGCAAAGAAATAACGAGTTAAGTCACCGGTGTCGTTAGGAAACCGAAAACAGTTTGGGTGTTCAGTGCTCGAATACGTCGTTCGTTGGAATTCTCGTCGCGGTGCGCCGATTTCCGGGCCATCGGGATTCTCCGAATGTCCGTTAGCCGTTCAACCTTGAGCTGGAAGTAAAGATTTAGGCAGTGAGTCAGCCTCGTTTGGGTACATGTCAGATCTAACTCTTCCAGCTCGAGGTGGTTCGGCGACACCGTCGTTCCTCGCCGCTTGTTTCTTCACATGTGAATATTAGTTTGGAGAAATCGCTTAGAGTTGACAAAACAAAGTTGGACACAGGAAAATCCTAGTTTAATTAGAGGCGTCATGGTTCAAGTGGAGAAGTGGTCTCTACGCTTCGTTTTAAAGTGAGATTCAACTCCTCCAACTTATTCCTGACTTCTCGACAACTCCACGAGTTTTGTTTCGACTGGCCAGCTCGAGAAAAAGGACGGACGAGTTTTCCTCGTTGCAATTACGATACTGTATTTTTAAAAAATCATGAAGAAATTGTAACCCAATTAATGTTATCGACGCAGGATGCAAATGCCATGTAAAATAATGTATTATTTACGAGTAGAAAAAGAGAAAAGGAATTACGAATACGAATAATACTTTCACGGTAAAGATGTTTCATTGATTTTCCACATTGTTACATCCTCGGGGAAAATCCCGTACTTCGTTTGTTCTTGCTTTTACCCGGCACCATTGCCACACAGATATCACTGGTTGACGAAGAATGTATCAACGCGCTCCTCACGTTGGAGCACCTGAGCCTATTGAGTCAGGTGGAGCCGAGCGAGGCAGGTACCGAGATGAACAACGCTCCATCCGGTTACCATCAAGGATCATTGCAGTACCTCCATTCGAACAACGGTTGGCTAACGTCGAGCTCTCGGTTGCCCCGGAGACCCTCCGAGGGCCTCCTCGAAGGTTTGCCAGTCACCGATCAGCGCATCCATCCGATGCTCTTCAACTTCGACACTCTCGGCATGTTGCCAAAATGTCATCAGGCCGAGCTGCTTTACTCGATGTTCGCGGATGGTCAGATAAAATACGATTCGTCGTCCACCTCTTTTCTCCTCACATCGAATATTGTCAAGTTTCCTTTTTGTTTTTTCTCGCGTTATTACAGGCCCCAATTACACGGACGACGAGAGGGATGACGCCAACAGCATTCTCATGGATATTCTCATCGAACACATGAAGCGACTTCACAGCAAGGAACTCTTGCTCAACGATCGCGAATCTCAGAGATTCACGGAGATGCTCTTGGCCAGACCTCGCGACGATGGACCCTCGTTACCTTTCTCCCCGATCATAGGTACACGCCTGACCAACGAAAAGTCCAATTCATTCGCGAAATTCGTCATAGCTTCGCATCGTACGCCTCTTAGTTTCTATGTATCACGATAGCGCTGCACTAATCCAAACCGTATCCCCGATAAGTATTGAATACGTGTCGCGATAAGATAATCATCTCGAAGATACGAATGTATTGAGAAATTCGATATCGTTTCAACGCAATAAAAATAACCGTACCGATAATGACGGACATGTCGATAAGATCAACAACAATAATACCAAGAATACGACATACCAATAGTAATTGTAATAATCAAGGGCGAGGTGAAGATGGTTACCTGGAGCAATAAAATCAGATGAGAAAACATTTTAAGAAAAAACTGCACAACAGTAATAATAAGAAAAGTTGACAAAAATCTTATTCCTCCAGTAGATAGTGTCGCGCCTCTCAAAATCCGCGAAGAAATTTAAGAAACCGTTATTTTCGTAGAGAAGCTACATTACGCTTTACCAGATGATCAAACCCCGACTCCGAGCTACTCTATGAAACGTTTATGTTATTTGTGAATTTAAGGAGAATACGAAACCTTTTTGACAAAAGTTTGGCAATAAATTTGCAGAAGAGAAGGCGCGAAATGAGATACGCTGGAGATGCTTCGTGAAGGGAGTAAGCGTGACACACGTCATGATAACGATGGTACCGGCGACGGACAAGGACGTAAAGTCGATGATGTCATGGGGTCACGAAGAAGAGGATGTAGTTAAGATCGAGAGAACGAGCGACTTGCTGGAATCCTTGGAACCAATACGCGACCAGTATGAGAGGCCGAGGAGTTCGCTGTCCGTGTCGGAGAGTCCGAGGAAGCTGAGATTATCGAAGGATCTGCGAGTGAGCGACTGTGAGTTAAACATTTCGAGCGTTACGACCACGGCAGAGAGTACGCCGAAGGTAGAGAAACGTAGAAACCCGGTGACAACGGCGAGCAACGCGAGGCCACGCCTGATACTTCCGGTTTACGTGTACGACTGCTCGCTATCGATGCTGATCGAAGTTCTGGTGAACAAGGCGAGATCATCGAGGATCAAGGATACCTACGAGGATCACACGTTCACTCTGGGCGAGCAGGTACGTGAGGAGTACATCAATCTTAAATCGGGAAGCGACGCCAAGCCAACCTCGCCCGAACCCAAAAGCGAAGATTCGGACAATTTGTCGAATGGTAATGTGTGCTTAATTATCATTTCTTCGAACAATCGTTTCGGTTTCTTTTGTCGTTGGGATTGACGATGCGATTTATCGTCAGATCAGCGAAGTCTCATGGAACACTGCAAGCTACTGAGTCTCGCGCATTGCCACTGCTACGTGGTCGCCGTGTACAAATCGCTCGCCCTCCAGTTGCCGCTCTCGTATGAGGATATGGAAGCCGCTGTCGAGCAATGCGAGGAGGCTTTCATCGAGATCAACATAACGGACTATCTCCGCACGGTATGCCGCCATTTCGGTGGCTCGTCCAGTTCGGAGTGGAGCGCTAATCTCGCCAACTCGATGTGCATCGACGCGCAGCCTCTTCACAACCTCATCAAGGAAAAGTTTCGAAGAATCATCACCGTCGCTTTCGAGCCTGTACCTGCGCATCCCGAGTTTTACTACTGCTCTCCATCCCACAACTCGGATCGAATGGTCTGCCTTGCTCTTTGACAAGGACAGAAACAGCTATGAACTTGAAAGAACTTGAAACGTATTTGTGTAACGTTCCAGGATCAAATGGAGTACCAGAGATCCGACAGTGAGGACGATCTCGAGGGTTTTACGTTTCACTCCGAGGGGATCGATTGCAAAATGGAAAATCCATCTGGTAAAGCGAATCAAGTGACGAACGCGACTTGGCCCGTCACCAGCGTACCCCACGACGACTCGAAGAGAGCCTGCTACGACTCTACGGAGTCTCTGATAAGCGACTTGCACGAAGATCCGAGCAGAACGAAGGAACAACCCCTGTTTCTTCAGTTGAGCTGCTCCGTCCACGTCCGGTCGACGCTTTCGAGCATCCCCGTGAAATTATTGCCCACCTGCCTCACCGAGATACGACAGTGTTTGGAGGATTATCACGAGTGCAGCTCCAACGACTTCAAAATTACCCTCGACATAATTTGCCTCAATCTGCCGAAAGAGGTGCTGGAGATAAGTCTCGAGCGTGGCGGCGGAGCGCTCAGAGCTACCTCGTATCGCAGCGCTTCGCCAGCCGGCAGCAGTGCCCGCACCGAGAGCGAGTCCAGTCCCGGCAACGACACCCAAAATTCTGAGAACGAGCCTGCTCGCGAGAGAATCGATCATTTGCCGCTCCATCAGCATCACGCCATCACCAATCTCACCGCGGAAATTGAGTGGCTCCTACGCGACGAAATTGCCACCGCGCTCCTCGACGAGTCGACACCCACCGAGGAAACATTGAAATTCGTTGCAAAGCACGTCTCCGAATCGAACGACCGTTCCAGTTGTTACAAGGACAAAGTACCACTTCAATTCGTTTACTCGTCGAAGAACAGCTTGCCCAAGTTCTACAAGGAACTGAAGCTTTTGCAAATCGATCGTTACTCCATTCAGAAAACGCCCAACTTTTTTTACCTCATAAAAAATCCTGTCATCCCGGAGCCCGATTTTCGCGACGAGACGCCGCGCGAGGCTCGAAAGATCGTTAATGACGAACAATCCGCAAAAGAAGACAAGTGTAAGCTGATCAGAATTTGCCATTTCTACGTTTCGTATTTTCATCGTTTCGTGCATTCCCGAATATTCCATTAAACTGACGTTTCACGCAGCTGGAATCTTCCTCGACATGGATGATCCGATCAGTGTCTCACACGACGCCAATAGCCGCACGAGCAAACAGGATTCGGGTGATCCTCCCGGGTGCAACTCCGAGATATCGAGCATAGGCGATGGCCATCCAGGCACCGACGACGGCTACGAGGGCGACAGCAGTAACTCCGAAGACGACTGCAATTGGCTGATCGATCTTGACGAGCGTAGAACGCTTCTGCCCAACTTCTGGCTCATACTTCAAGTCGAGAATGATCATGTCGACGTTTATTTCCACTGCAGGTTCGTAGAAACACTCCTGTCACTTTCCACTCCTCTCTAAGAATTATTACCGACAATATTAAATACCAATTCACAGATTCCTCGAGTTCGTCTCATCTGAGGTCGATCGTTACCGCCAAGTACAAAAAATGGTGGTAGCGCAGATAACCGCGATCTGTCGTCGGGTAAATCAATATCTGTTGCTAGAGAGCCTCAACGACACGAAGAACTGCGACCCGCTTCTGGAGCCTGAGTCCCAGGACGACCCTCCCTGGCGTGTCGAATCGATCACGGACTCTACGGGTTTGGTGCCAAACAACGAGAACGTCTCGAGCATGACACCCGGTATGTTCCGTTGTCCGGGTGTTTGGGAGATAACCTTCTGTCTCCATCCGCACTTGAAGATGGGACCGGGACGTTCCGGGCTCTCGAGGGGTATAAAGGCGTTGCACGGCGTGCTCGATCGTTTCTCGGTAAACAATCGCAGCAACATGTTCGTCTATCGGGAGAACAAGGGGAACGTTTTTTACCTGAGGCTACACGAGCAAACGAGCAACGGGAAGCCGTTGCAGAACAAATTGTCGGAGAGCGACGAGCGCCTGATGGTGTCGCGCAGCAGCAGCGTCGCGTCGTTGTCGCAAGCGTCGCGAGGAACGAGTCTACGCGTCGATCAAACGAGAACCGTCGACACGAGACCACGGGTCCGTTCCTTCGGCGAGAAGGACTCGGATTACCTCAACAAATCGGAAGATTCCATCGTTCTGGTGGTACACGGAATATACGAGCCTGGTCTCGTGATAAAAAAGGAACTCGTTCAAGTATTGCAGAATCGGTTAGACGACGCCGTCCTCGAGGTCGTGTCGGTCATGTTGGCGCGTAATCCGATGTGCAAGCTCACGCCCGCCGACGTACACTTCATCCAAAAGCCCTATCGACCACCCGAGAGCTACGTCCAATTGTCGGTGCAGCCGCACTGCTTGCCCCACATGGAAGCCCTCGCCTATTACCTGCGTCAAAACATACTACAGTTCTTGTACATACCAAAGTACACGGACTCCCGGGCGCACTATCATCTCCAGGACTACTCTCAACCCGAAGGCTCGAGCTTGCGCGTTGCCGAAAACGATATTTTTCTATACAATCAGAGCCACTCGAGTGGCAGTCGTGGTATCGCTTGTATCGCCCTGGCCATTAACGATTATCGTCCCGATCATCCAACGAAAGAAAAGACACACGATTTTCCGGCGTTCCTGAAAATACGAGATTTCCATCTCGTCGTTTCGACGCATCCCTACGAGGCAGAAAATCGCATCTCGTCCGTGCCTGGCGCACCTGTCGAGTTTCGTATCTGGAAACAGGGCCGCGTCAATCTTGAGACCCTTATTGATAAATTACGCTCCGCTATGAAGCACGCCACGTGGGATTTGATCACCGAGTACAATCTCTTGCCCACCGAACTGACGATCCGAATTCCGTCGAACAACAGTGATGAGAGATGCGAATGCGATCGTAAGAACTGCGAGGCAAACTCAACGTTGATCTGTGAGGAACTCGATTCGTCCCTCGACTCCAGCGAGGAGTGCCTCCATGAGATTTATCATACGACGATCGCTCAGTGGTTCCAGTTCGCACTGGAAATGGGAGTTTCCTCGGTGAAAAAACACGTCGTCAATCTTCAATACAGGCACTCCGTTTCAACGATTGTCAAGGAACTTCAAAATATTATACGCACCAACGTGCCCGACACGGAAACTCGCGCCTTCGTACTTCGCAGTCGTCAACCCTTCGTGGTCGAAGAAATGCTACCCCCTGAGGGCTTGCTGGCGTTCAACCCGAATGGAATTTCCACCAGCGAGAACGGAAACGAACGACGCGCCAGCGTTGTCACCACCGACGGAACGATCCAACCGCTCGTTTACGTTCCCTGCGATCTCGCCCGAGACACCCGAGAAACATACGCAAAGTCGATCATCATTGCGCGTAATTTTCAGCAATGGCGACCCAACGTGGGGAAAACCGTCGAACCAGAAATCCTCGTTCCCAAAGGTAATTTTTTTCACCTACAAGCCAATTTCCTTATTGCACTTTCCTTTTGCAATAATTACAGTTTTTTTGCTATCCTCTCTGAGGTAATACCAATTGCCACAATTCTTTACAGATCAAAAACTACTGCAGCAGTTCAATCCGCTGATACAGGAATCGAGATTCGTACCCAGGCAACGATTGCTGTTCGCTAAAGTCCAGAATGACAATGTACGAACCAGTTGAGAAAGAGATTTTTCTTCCCATACTAAGCTCAAAACTCGCCATGGCGCTTCGAGTTGCTTGAAAAAGATCAATGATCTCTCAGAATTGAAATTTTACAAACGGGAAGACGTGTACAGTCTAACCTTGCGAGTTAGAGAACAAAACCAATGATTTTCGCGAAATGGAACACTTTTCATCAAATTTGCCGTTGTTTTTGAGTATATTCTGACCAGTTGTAACGTTTGGTAAAGCTCTATCGATTTAGAAAATTCAATTCGAAGTTGACAAATCAGATTTCGACCGATTACGATCATAATTGAATTCGAAGCCATTGTGCCTACAGGGCTTACAAGCGACTACGTCAATTACTTCAATATTTCATCAATATCGTTGGTTCATTTCCCGTCCGCAGTTCGTCCTTTACATGTACAACTGGTCGAAGGAGCGTTCTGAAAAGCTGATGAAGCAAGCGACAAGTCTAGGGGCGTGGCTCGCTTCGCGATCGAGTCTTTTCACGAGCGTGATAATGCAAAAATTGGGTCTATTCCATCACCAACCGATACAGCGAACTTATCACAGAGACGAGATTGGCTCGCAGTACTGTCAGAGCGCCGACATCGAGAGCCTAGCTAAATTCAGCCACGTCTCGTCGTCGTCCGCGGATGGAAAAGAATGGACGCGCAATCGAGGAGCAAATGTCCACAAGATTGGTGGCCCTCAGCATTCGTGGGATCGGATTGCCGGCCAGGCATTGAGAAACGCCAAACCGTGTCCGCATTATCCGGCTAGCCTGGTGGACCCCGTGGTGAAGGCCGCTTATGATCTTCAGGATGTTCAACAACGCGAGAAAAAAACCAAAGGTAGTCTACGAAACGAAACCTAATCTCGCTAGATGCAATCCTAAAATAGCGGTGCATCGTGTACTAGCGATTCATGGATTTTACAGAGGAGATTACGAGACTGTACGCGATGTGGCAGAGCCGAAGTTCCGCTCCGAACATTCCAATATCCTCGGTGAATCTGTGCGCCTTCAAGCAACACTCGCGACTCATACACTACTGTCACACGCCTTTGCTCTTCTTACCCCAATGGAGACTCCAATCGGCAGCCACGAGGGATCATTCGTTGACCCCCGTCGCCTCGTTGATCCCGTCGAGTATTGCGGGATCCGGGCAGCAGCCATCAACACAGCAGAGTCCCTGGAAAATGGAAGCAACGACGAGCAACGCAGAAAACGCGCTAATAGCCTGGCACCAACAACTTTGCGCGTCGATGATCAACGAGTATAAACAGTATCTGCAAGTGTTGGGGTTTAATCCGGTTCAGATAGACGAAGCCCGACAAACGTGAGTCGGACGATCTCACTCGCCACCTTGTTTCTCGCTTGACATCTGATTACTCTCGTTCCATTATTTTCAGGGGCAACGAGAAAGACCCAAATACAAGTCAAAATTGTTACCTGAAGAAATCGATGCTTGGCGGTGTTCTCCTCTTCGAACTTCATCTCGCCGAACCGTTCTTCATAGCGAAGCTGCGGGTCGTCGAATGCAGTCGGCTGCAAACAAAAGCGAGCAGTGCTCTAGTCAATCAGGCGAGTATCGGTCGCGCAATAGACGAGATCAATGAAAACGATTATCGAATTGAACGTACTCATCTTGTGTTCTTTTATTTTTACTCGCAGTTTATGCTCAGCTTTGTCGACGCCTGCGACAAAATCAAGGTCAACATGCACCTCCACTCTTTCACTTACGACTTTCATCTGCGTTGCATACACTCTTACATCGCGGGCACGGGGCAATGGTCGTTGCAGCAGGGCTATCACCTCACGCGATTCCTGGATGATTTCGTCAAATATTACAGCAAAGCCCCAAACTACGCGAGAAACCTTGTTTACAGTGGTACGTTAAATTATTATTAACAACTTCCGTGAATTTGACGCGATCATACGCTTCCGCCGCTTTTGACTAATTTCCATCGACTAACAAAATGGTCTCTCGTAATCACCTACGCGCAGATATTTTTTACAAATCAGTGCATTTTTTATAAATCTATAAATGTCCGATTGCTCGCCGTAGACGTCGTAACGGTGACCAACCTGACGACCCCGGCCCACACTCTCTACTCGTATTTACTCTCGCACGAGAAGACCTACGGGATGCAAGTGTTCGGTATGGCGACGGATAGTCTCGACTCTCGGGACAGTGAGTACGTTCTGGTGCGACTTCAGAGTACATCGCTGGTCAGCTACTGCGATACACAAGATACGAAGTACACTGATGACTTCGACGTTGCCCTGATAGTCTCGAGGCTCGAGCAACCCGCGCCGATTGAAAAGTCAGAAATAACGCTAAAGTATTATTTGATGTTGACGAGCAAGCGTGAGCTCTATCCAAAGCGCGAGGTCGAGAACAACAAACTCGGCAAATTCCGCACTGTTTACAACGTGGAGAGATCGGAGACGAGTTCGCAGAGCGACAATAGCATCCTCGAGTGCAACTCAAACTCGCAAACGTACCAAGGAATGACCAGGAAGAGCTCAATGGCGGAGGGAAATTTGGAAGGCGTCAGCGAGCAGGAGAGCGAGGAATCAACCGCGGACTCGCCACGATGCGAAAACTCGTGGCCCGAAGACGAGAGGGATGGCGCTTGCCAATCGGTCGCACCGACACCGCCACCCGTTCCCAGTTCTCTCATACAAAATACCGGACTTTGTTCCCTCACACCCGAAACCACCACGAGCTCCCCCCATCCTGGCCAGATACGCCAGGAATCCATCAATTATCTCGGTTATTATTCGACTCACGAGCAATCGATGCAACAATTGATCATAATGCAGGCTCGCATCGCGCGCGAACACATCGCTGATATGATAGAACGCGGCAGTCTTCACTGTCGCACCCACTTGCTCTGGAACAAACTTCTCGAGAACAAGTCGACAATGAGTTATGCGGAATTCGTGGAGTTGCGATCGTTAGCGCGAGTCGAGCCTCTCGCCTCCCTCGACTCGAGACTCGATCCTCTCGTCAATCAACCGATCTCCTGGTATCAGGGACTCGCCAAAGTCCTGCAAATCAAGTATCAGGAACACCACAAATTGTTCAACAGCCCGGACGCCACGGTCGCCCATCATCTAGTTCTTCATCCGAGCTATCT
This sequence comes from Ophioninae sp. A BG-2022a, assembly GCA_030523105.1. Lineage (NCBI taxonomy): Eukaryota > Metazoa > Arthropoda > Insecta > Hymenoptera > Ichneumonidae > Ophioninae sp. A BG-2022a. The sequence continues at coordinate 26,138 of JAPYZI010000303.1, read as the reverse complement.
CCAAGCGTTTATGATGCTCACGATCGATCTGCAAACTGCGCGAGGGGTGAGAAGCTTTCTCTTGTATATATTACACAATAGTCCTGCCATTTATGTATTTTTTTTTTCGAAATAATTCTGTCTTTTATTAATAAATGTGTGTTTCTATGCGAAGGGGTTGTACGCGGTGTATCGAAAAACCGCCGAGACTGCGCCCGCGCCGTTCAGCCAGAACGAAGTATACAGTCTAGTCGAGGGTTTCGTTAACGCGTGCTGTTTTCACCTGTGGATCGGCCTCTACGCCCAATAGCGGACCTATCAACCTGAAAGGAAAAAAAAAAGACTTCGATCATGTTGAATCGCACACGTCGGTACTTGTAAATCTGAAATACACGCATATATTCTTGTTAACAGCAAAGTACTATTATTGACGCCCTAGGTTTTTTTAGAATCGAGATGGCCGCCGATCGAGATAAAGCAGTGCTATAAGAGACACAACATTAGTTTATTTCGGAGATTCTTAAGCAACAATCTCGTAACAATTTTCAGAGGAAGGGGAGCCCACAGTTAAGCGACGTTATATGTGCACAATCGGATTATCTCGCGCTCTCTATCTCTCTTTCGTCTGCCTGATTTCGTGGACAGACATTCGTTTCAACCGTAAACTTTATTTCGTTAGAATCGAGCTGGGGCAGGAGCGTTCAGGGGAATTACATTTTGCATCGTTTTTTTTCTCTCTCGCCCTTCAACATCACATTTCGAATGATTAATATTAAAATGATATCACTTAGAAAGTATCTCATTATGCATTACAAATTAGTTATAATTATTAATACTAATAGTGTACAACCATACGTCTGTCAGGGGGACAGGATATATCGTTCGTAACGTAGATATCTTCTTTTCCTTATTTTTTTTTCATTAGGCTCTTCGCTGTCACGTCTTTTTTTAATCCTTTATTTTCTCACTCATCAATTGTTCACCATTCCAACATATTTGCAACCGTTCGTGCGTTCTCTCTCGCTCGCGATTCTTCGCTCTCGCTTGTCGCTAAAAGTGGCTTCTTCACGATTACCGTTGTGATGTGACTTAATGTGATGTCGTTTCAAGTGTTCCTTGCTAGTGCTTCAGCAATATCGACATATACGACTCGATCTACTGAACCGGATACGATAACGCGTGCATTCGGTTACGGGCTTCGTCGTCGCTCGTATCAAATTCATTATATTACAAATTTCTCGACGTAAGTCAACACCCTCTCCCCCTTGCCCGGGCAAATTCGCCACTCGACAGACGCCTACTTGTACGTTAACTCGCGAGTTTTTTTTTTACTTCTGTTTCTTCTTTTATTTTGTATCTATCTTTCCCTCGTTTGCTTCTCGGACACTTCTTCGGACGCACACCAACATGCACACACAGACGCACACAGAGGACACGCACACGAGAGTCTGAAAATTGAAAAACAACACGCGCGTTACGATCTCACACACGTTGAATATTATTAAGCTCCCTAGCATTTTTATATATCGTAGTCGCGATTCTCTCTCTCTCTCTCATCTGAACAAAATAAACTCTGACGGATTACGGATAGCGAGACGGCGTCTCGTGAATCGATAATAATTGTGGATAAATTACATCCTCGGATCGATTACATTTTATATACATACAGCCACGCGTGAGAGTTATGTTCATGATCCGATATCGGTGACCGTGCCCGGATTACCGGGGAAAGGGGTGGGGGAGGGGGGAGTGAAGCACTTCGGCCGCGACTTTCGACTTTTTTAGCGTTCTTGTTTTTTTGAAGCCTTCGCTATCGCGTTCATCGAACAATTTCGTTTGTCTTATATTTGCTTCCCTCGGACTCGAGTCCGGGGTGATTCGTTTTTCGGCTCGTGAATTTGACCGCAATTCCTTTTCTCCCCTTTTTTCTTTTGTGTTCCTACCTCGTGTCTCGCCGCCTATTCTCGTTCCCCGCAAACCTCGCGTCGCCGAAAGATATACTCGCGACCTTGAATATTTGCCCACTAACCGTGTGATTTATGCAAAACCGAAGCCCTCGCTGCACTCGTGTATCGCCTTAAGTAAATTGCTGCGTAGCTTGTCGTACGTCTCGTATACCGGCAAGTCGAGCTGATTGAAACTGAAAAAATCGAAAACAAAAAGTCAGTTGATAGTTAAACGGAGGTAAAACGCGACAATAAAGACTTCGTGAAAGAAAGATCAATGAAGAAGTTAAAAGGAAAAAAGATAAATGAAAAGATCGAAGCGGAAGTAAAAAGATTGTAAATAAAATATTTCGAAGTAAAAGCATAAAAAGTTAAAATCGCAAATTGAAACGAAGATATTTCAGTGAAAATAGAATTGATAAATATTTTTTTTATCGAACTGACAAATGGGCAAATCCTTCGAAAGACGAGATATTTCGGAGGGAACACTAACCACGTGTGTGCCGATGGCAACCGATCGGTCGATCTGTCGTCGCGGTGGATCTGGAATTTTTGTACACCGTTCATACCCTCCAATGCTCCGAATCCTTGCAACGGGACCTTGGACGTGCCCGTGACGAATTGGAGGAACTTGGCTCGATCGGCTTGGTCGAAGCCGCGAAGCGCGCGCCAGAACCATTGGATCTGTTGGTTGCGGAAAGTAAAAAATAAAAAAAATGCATTGTCATCACGAAATAACCGTATGCATCTTCCTTAGATTTCGTATCATTTTGTACCTGCAACGACGTGGGGCTGTATTTGTGATATTCCGTGTTCGTTCGAAGATCCTCGATATCGACGTTCGGCAAGCCGCTTATCAGGAGCTCGAGCTCCTGCTCGTTGAATATCGATATCAATCGTTTCGGTATTATGTCATAGAAGCCATCCAAGAACGCGTTTAGCCTGGAAAAAAAGAAAGGAATATCAACGTGATTTCGAGCGGATCAAAAGAAACGAATATCGAAGTTTATCGCATGACAGGCTGGTAAAGACACTCACTGCTTTCGGATAGCTCCGGTCATCTTCATCTGACAGACAAGCCTGATGTACTCCAATTTCGTTTCTTCCGTGACGACGATGTTACGACCGTTCGGTATCAAGTCCCTCACGTCGTTCACTCCGAACTCGTTCACCTGGTGAATGAATGGTTTTGAATTACATTTGTTTGCCACTTTCCAGTTGGGTTTGAGGGCGAGGTGGAGGCGCAGGCAAATAACCGTATGCATTTGTCTGATATTCGTACCTCGGCAGAGAAAGTGAGCTCGTAGCCAAGCTCGTATATGTTGTGCTCGGTGAGATATACGAGGCCTTTGTAGAAACTGTAGTCTTCGCTCTCCATATCTGTATGCTTGACGAGGATGCCGAGGATGTGTTTGTAGAAACTCCTCGTGAAGTAACACTCCAGCAACTTGTTGTCGTAAATCGCTTTCGCTGTTGTTGTTTTCCCCAATGCAAAATTAACACGTGAGTATTTTCGAAAATGCACTGAAAAACGATCGGTTTGGAAAGTACTTTTTTTGTCGAATCAATACGCACCGATAACACGCCCGACGAACTTGTAATAACAAAGATGATTAGGATTGCAGTGAGACGAGGAATTGATCATGTAGGTGACACGATCGCCCGGGCTAACCGTGAACAGGGCGTACATGGGATTGAAGATTTCCCTGGAGATAATAACGTACCATTCGCGGAGGAGACCTCCAGCGTCTTGTCCTTCCTCGCCTGAAAACCAGAAAACTTCGTGTTTATGCGAAACAATGGAATTTCGCACAAAAACGGTGCGGTTTGGGACGTACCTTCGAAAACAATGTAAAATCGATTTTTCCAATCGTCTGCGTTTCTGCGATGGAGCTCCCGGAAGGAGTCTTCAAAAACGTGACTCCTGCGCACATGTACGGCAAGTTCCTCGCGTCTTATACCTTCGTCCATGCGTTCGAGCTCGGTTCTGAAATAGCGTCTTTTCACGTCGAAGTCGAGGACTCTCGTGTGATCGACGAGGACGGAGAACGGACCGTCCGCAAGATGCGTCGTTGTCTGACGAAGTATCTGATTCAAGACAGTTCTGTGCGTTTCTGAAAAAAAAAAACAAAACAAAATGAAAGGTCAACCGATCGCTGTGAAAATTCCCTGGAAACTCTCAGCGCATCAGGATGGAGGCGAAAATGATGAACGAACCGGCAAACTTGAGGAACTTTAATTGATCGGACGGCAGGGCCTTCTGTGGTGTCGGGGTGATGTCCCAGGAGGTGTTGCTCGCCGCTTCCGGTTGCGAGGTGCCTTCGCTGTCCGAATAAATCGGCGATACCGGGGCCATTTCAGGCGCCACCTCGTGGGTTTCCGCGTTGCTCGTCTCGCTGTTGCGTTCTCGCGACGCTGTGCTCGAGGACGAATGCACGAGGAAAAAGGCCTCGACGGCCGGCTGCAGCACGAGGACGGCGTGGTGATCGGGCGTGTGCTCCAGTTCCAGGAGACAGGCGCTTAGCGTCTCCCACAGGTTGTCCAACACGAGACTCTCGCTTAGAAGAGGAAGGACCGGGTTCTCCTCATCTGTGATGAGAATGCCATTTTTTTTAGTAGTTAAATAGAAACGGAGCCTTCTTTTATTTGGGGTTACTCGTGGTACGTTCGTTTATTCAGATTCATTTGAATTCTTACCACTCCGTGAACATGTTCCCTCGGAGTTCTCGTTCTGAGCGGTAGCTGGGTGTGCCGTGTCCATCGCCAGATTATCCGCCGTCGTGTTTTCCTCAGTAACGGCAATAGCTGCGAAAATGAAAATGCCCAGTAAATTCCCATTTAGAATTCTGAGAACGATAATAGTTTCATTTGTTTGCCAAACAAATTTACGTGTTTTTTGTGTCTGAGCGTGGGCAGTAGTTTCCATCGCGGTTCCCGTAATCGGTGGCTGAACTATCGTCGGCGTAGCCGCGGTGGTGGTAGTGGTTGTTGTCGTAGTCGTTGGGGTGGCCGTCGTCGAGGTCCCGGCAGTGCTCGTTGTCGTCGTCGTTGTCGCTGGTCCGCTGCTCGTCTCGCTCTTCTTCTTGTTCGCTAAGCGTACCGCCTCCCGTATTTGTACAATGACCTTAAGTATTCGTAAGAAGAACGCCTGACTAGATGTCTTGCTGACAAGTGCACTCATCGATGGTAGCTGGAGATCGGTGCCAGCTTTGACCTTGCTTGGGGCTGTCACGATTACGCTGTCGTGGGTGAATCGATCGAGGAGAATGCCACGTCCCGAGCCACCAGCGCTCGTTGATGGCTGCTCCTCCAACGAGTGCCTTCTGCGCAATTCGCGATTCAAAACCTTCAGTTCCATCATAAGATCGCTGATGTGCTCGCAAACCATATTTGCGAGTTCCATGGCTCCCTCGAGGAGGAGCTTGAGTATAAGTTGTCTCGTTGGATCCGGGCAATGTGAGAGATTGAGAAGTAACGCGGTAGCGTCCTCGAGGCCCTCCTCGGAGCAGCTCTTGCTTGTCAGCACTTGAACAGCGAGGCGAAGATGACCCTCGGGCGCGGCTACGCTCTGCTCCTTGCTCGGCTCGGTCTTCTTGTTCTTCGTGCCGTCTTGGCGCCTGAACGAATTGACTTCCGTCAATCCGATCGATATCAGTGATAGCAGGCGCAACAGTTTATCCGTCAATTGGCTGCTGCGTCTCACGACGGACCAATGCAACATTGAGATCAATTGTCCGAAAGCCGATGATTCAAACGACGTTAGACCTTGTTCCGGCTCGATTCCCAACGCCGAATTCGAGTGCGTTCTCGTCACCGACTTGCCCTTCTTCGAGGCACACGAATCCAACTTTAGCAGCATATCCCAGAAGTCGGGGAAATCGCTCTTGCCTAGTTTTGCCGTGGATTTGGACTTTGCACCGGTCTCCTCTTTGCTCGCACCGCTCGTTGCTTCCTTACTCTTGTCCTCGGTCTCCTTCGATTTTGTGGGTACGAAGTACCCTGGGAAACTCTTCGCCAGCGATATCAGCAGTTCCAGGGTGTGTTTGCACACGGTCGGCGCTGCTTGCGGATGGATCGCTATCACGTTGCCCTGGCGGTCAGATTTCTTGCCGCTGTGTCGCACTATATGAAACACGTTCGCCCGACAGCCCAACGCCGCGTCTATGCTTATGTTCAACCACGACTGGAGATTGTTTCGACTCTCCGACAATTTTGGCGAACTACAAAGGAAAAAAAGAATATTAAAAGAGCGTTTTGACACTTCCCGACTGATCGAAAATTGCGCAACGATTTTCAAGTACGTAAGGATATTTCTTTCCCAAAAAATGTTTACCCGTTACTCCGTGTAAAACAAAACAGGAATATCGGTACTGCGAAATGTATAATCGTTTGTTGATTTTCCAAAGTTATCGCAACAAATAACAATCAGAACGAAGTTGAATTTCTGATTAAATAAAGTTCACGGAAGCTCACCAATAGTCGATAGCCGGATGGAGGCCTTTTCTTTTGAACTTCCCAGCAAAGTCAGCCATGATTTCTTTGTTCTCGTCGTTGCTTCTTTCCATGATGTTAAGCAACGCTTTGACGACCCATTCTCTCGTGCTGCCATGATAGCACAAGTTCCTGATAACGCGATGAAGCCGTAGAGTATTGATTTTGGGTTCGTCGACGAAGAGAAGAACGAGCAGGCAGGCCATGGACTCGTGATCGAGAAGCTGTCGACCGCGGAGTCGAAGGCCAGCGCTTTGATGAGAGACACCGCTCTCGCCGCGGGGATTCCACGAGTGCCACTGGGCCCGTTGGGGCACCGAGTGTATAGAGTACCGAGCTCCGCCGCGTCCACGGCTTGTGTGGCGGAGTATGCTCGAGAGTGCGGTGTTGCCTTGGCTCACGTGATTCAAGAATCGCTCCTGCATCATGTGACGATTTCGGGCCTCCCACTCCCGGCGAAGATTCTGCGCTTCTTGGGCGAGATCGGGGGGCAACACGGAGATCTGCGATTCCTCCATGTCAGCAAGGATCGCTTGTCTGAGCGAGGGTTGCAGGTTCTGGAAGAAAGCGGCTGCGTCGACGGGATCTTCGGGATTAGCGGAGGCCGCGGCGTGTCTCTGTTGTTCGAGACGCTGCTGAGCGAGTACTTCTTCCTGAATGGCGGGCGGAAGTGCCGCGAGAAATTCAGGATTAACGTCGACCGGACCGGTAACCTCCTCGACTACGGTCGGTTGAGTGCGTTGTCGAATTCTCTGCAGTCTGAGATGTTCGGCGATCACCTCATCGCGCATTTCTTCCGGAAGCGCAGCTAGGAAGGACGGATCGACACCATCCGGTAATTGGGAGGTTTCCTGATGACCACCGCTGGTCTGCTGTGGTTGTTGCGAAGTCGTTTGCTGCTGCGAAGTCGCCGGCGTGGTCGAACTTGGCGCGACGACGAATTGCGTCGTCGATTCCGCAGTGCCGGTCGTTGAAGGTATCTCCTCGACTATCGTGTCTACGGTGCTGCTCGTCGTGGACGAAGTCGGGTGATCCTGGCTGACCACAACATTCGCGTTTCTCTCGCGCCTCGTATGCTCCAACGCGAGCAATCGTTGAACCCAAGCGTTCGGGTCTCGAGACTCGTTCGCACCAGCGTCCTCGTCCGCGGGCTGCGGCACGGTCGCCGCAACGAAGTCGCTCAACAAAGGCACTTGCAACGGGCTCGAGGTACCGTTCGCGCCGGATTCCTCGGCATCGCGTGGGCCCACCGAACTCAAACGTCGCAATCTCGTAGCCTCCTCGGCGCTCGGGTGCAACACCGAGTCAATTATACTCTCGGCTAGCTCAAGCGTTGCGTTCCGACTCGCCCGACGAGGATCCCGCACCTCAATCGGCTGTTCCTGGGGCGGAGGCGGCGGTGGAGGCGGTGGCGGGGGCGGCGGAGGCGTAGGCGTTCGCTCCTCGTCGTCCGGCACGCTCACTTCCATCGCTCCGGTCACCTCTGCAGACGATAAACATTTTATACCCTGTACAATTATAAATTGTATGGCTTACGCGCAAGTGTAATCAATTGCGAAATTTTGTGAGGCTATAATACGAAAACGTCACGAAAATTTATCACAACACTGAACATAATGTTCACAATTGAAGAAGGATTAATTCGATAATCGAATATTGGTTTTGAGATAAAAATATCAAATTTACCAATTAGGTTTTCGTCTCGGTTGTTTTCGACGCGCACGGTCTCGAAAGCAGCCTCAACCGCGGCTATGAATCTCCTCGCATTGTCCTCCCGCTGGATTATGTAACCGGCAGGTCGATGCTGCTGTTCCGTTGGTATGAGAATCGACGTTCCGGCTGTTCGAACGAGAAAAAAAATATTCGAGAAAAATCTTTCCACGACTTCGTGCAATGCGCAATAACAATGAAGTCGGATTTCGCATGTCTACGTACATTCAGCATTTTTCGGAGCCTCCTTTGTATCCTTGGATTCTTTGTCGGCCTCCTTCTCAGCACCGTGTTGCTTCTTCCGCTTCTCTTTGCGCTCAGCAAGCTCTGCGTTTCTTCGCTTCTCGAGACCCGGTACTAGCTTGTGCACCACTCCTACGCAGCAATCCGGTTGCGAGTCACCGTCCAGTAGTTTGCTTTCCTCAATCCACCAGTGAAGTGCGGTCGGGATGTTGTTCAAGGTCGCCGCGAGACTCGGTCCGAACAAGTACCCAGACTGATCCTTCGATTTCCCGACGAGATTAGCATTCTTTTTTTTTTTTTTTCGCCAACGTATTAGAAAAAAAGAATCAGAATTGAGCAATGTACCACAAAGTCGATCTGTTCCTCCTCTTGATTGCCAAGGATCCCGAGGGTATTGTCCATAACGACGACACGGGTGTCGCGCAGTGTCGATGCCAATACTTGGCTGGCTGCCAGCGGTAGAGTCTGGGCGGCTGGTACCAAAAGCCTGTGACCGATTCTTTATTACCTCAATTATTTATGCTCCGGTGCAAACAGTTTCCTCGGCGTTACTAGTTTTTCTTAGCCTGCTGCTTCGTCTTCGAACAAGCCTCGATCTCGAGTGGCAAGAATACTAATGCAAAATGTAATCCGTGTTTTCTGCTTCGAAATGTGACGTAAAATCAGAAAGAATTTTTGTTAAGGGTGAAAAATAATGTTTTTTCCGCTCCGGAGAGTCAAAATGTCACGAAACGTAGGAAATTCCGTCTTGCCGGATTTCTGATATCTAAAAATTTCTAAAAATTTCTCCACAAGACATTTTCCAATTTTTTTTTAAAAACCACACGCCTTGAAGTGATTTTCTTTTGCATCATTGTCTTTCTACTGGCATTTTTTTCGAACAATCATCAGCAAACGTCAAACCAACGAAATACTTGGGACAAAAATGAAAAATCGCAAGCTTGAGGAACAAATCGAGAATTGTTCGAATCTTGACGAAGCTTCGTAACTGAAGTGAAAAAAGAGTGGCAACCTTTGAAGTATGACCGGTGGATTGGGACTCCGGGGATTTTGCCACTGGTAAAACTGGAATCTCCGATTGCGAAAGGCTCGTTGTGCCCTCACGTTGGCAGTGTCGAGGCTGCTCTGCGCCATGAGCAGCGGATGCGATCCTATGCCTGAAATTTCTGAATTCGTGAACGGGGAACTTTTTGAGTCGATATGGGGTCAAGGAGCAGGGTAAGAGGATGTTTCTTATGAAAGGCCTTTTATACCGTTGCTCTCAGCGAGCGGTGGCAAATCTTCGAGAAGTCCCAAGGGCAGGGGAAAGCTGGTGCTCCACGCGTGGCTCGGCCTCGTCGTGGCTGGTGTTGCCGCGTTGTTTTCCGGATTGTCGTAGTTGTGCTGTATCATGACGACGTTACTTCCGTCACGCTCGTTTGACGGTAACATTCGGAATACTCCCTCGCCCACGTCGTCGTAAAAATCGGTGCCCTCATCCTCGTAATTCGACGAGCCTTCCTCGTCCTCGTCTTCCTCTTCCTCATTCTCCTCGCCTGTTGAGCAAGAAAAACGCGCAATGAAAAACAACCGCTGATTGACCTAGCATCCATTGAAAAAATAAAAAGACGAAAAGATCTCACCATCGTCCTCCTCCTCTTCCTCTTCGTCCTCGTCGTCGTGAACCTCGTCCTCGTTGTCCTCGGATGCGTCGCCGTCCGAATCCGAATCCGAACTCATCAAATCCTCCTGCGTACGAACGAGAATGAAAGAGAAAAAAATCAGAAATGACACTGTGGTGGATAATTTTGCGAAAGTTGATATTGGTTGAGAGAAGAAAAGAAGAAACGTGAGCGACGGTCTCGTAACTCTTACGGTTGCGTCGCGAGTCGGATCGAAGTCGTCCTGGGCGTCTCTCATCGCGAGACTCTCGTCGTCGATATCCATCGGTCTGTGAGATCTCGATTGCGGCTCTTCGGGCACGGCCGAGCCGTCTCTGGAGAATAAAACACTGCTGGATTATCAACACTGATACTTTGTCGATCCCTGCACTGGCATAATTTTTCAATTATTCGTTTTTCGCCTTAGAGAAAAACGTGTCGCACGTTATTGATCGGTCGAGCACTTCTTATCGGGACTACCTTCCCTACCATCTTAAAGGATATCTTCACATTTTTCAGGACCCAATTATATAACCCATAACGTTAATTTAGATTTTCTTCCGAAAATACATGCGCGAACTTCATGTCAAGATCTGAGATTCCGAGTTGCTGGAAATCCGGAAAGAACGCAATCTGGAACATTATCTTATAATCTGACCGAACTATTTTATATATTCGCCCTTTCGTTGCATCACTGCATTATTACAAATGATGCAATTTGCTTTGTTCTAGGATTTTTTATTTTCATGGCAATTTTTCGTTATTCGTAAGTGCATTGTTGTTATTTTTTATTCAAGATAAGTCTACTTGACAGATGCCTCCACCGATTGGCAGCAACAATACCGCTTTTGTCAGACGATAACTTCATAATTTTCTTTTCAATTGAAAAATTAAAACTTCGCAAAATTGTGCACAGTGAAATGATTTGTCATATCGTCGTATCAGAGAAAACATGAAAAATCGATTTGTTGGTATTTGTCTATACATGATTAAGTTTCGAAGCATCAGCGATCAATAACGTGGTTGACGATCAAGAAACAATTTCTTCCAAATAATAAGCATCAGTACCTCTCGAGCAGCTGATCCATAATATCTTCGAGTGCGGCCTCGTCGCCTTCCTCGTGGACTTGGCTTTCGGAGGTGGGCTCGAGGCTCTCCGCGTTGAGGGATATATCGTGTTCCGTGTTCTCAGCGTCCTCGTTCGCTTCCTCGCCTACTGCGTGGGTGGCATCAGAGGTTGTGGTGCCGGTCTGATCGCCGATCGGCTCCTCTTGTACCATACGAATCTTAGGTTTGGGCAGTTTGTTGTTGACGGCCCCGGGCATTGGTTGATTGATGATGCGTGAAACAGTCTCCAGGGGTTTTAGCGCGGCGTTTATCGTGCCGGCCATATTGGGACTGGAGAGATCAAGGCTGTGCGGTATCTTGGCGAGATCCATGACGATCCCTTTTCGCAGCATCATTCTGACGATGTAATTGATGTGATTGTACTGGTGAACCTTGAGCGGTGTACGCAATTGGGTCTGGGACGTTGGAGGACAGCTATCGATCATGGTCGAGATGAGACCGATGAGCAATTGTAGCTGAGCGTGTTTTTCGGAGCTCTCGGGCAGAGCGAGTGTCCTGGTGAGAGCGGCCTTTACCTCGACGACGAGAGTCGTCTGAGCTTCGGGGGAATGGTTGCACGAAGCTATCGCTGCTATGAGCATCCTCGCCATACTGCTGCACTGTCGATCGCCCGAGTTCTCCGGTAGCACCGGTAACAGTTTGTCGAGCAGGAAGCCGAGCGCAGTCACGCTCTCGGGCACCATTTCGCTCTGTCCCGCGCGATAAGTATGCTCGGCGATAAGATTAGCCACAGCGCCGTAAGACCTGACGCACTCGGCGAGCATCTTGAGGATGGCCGACTTAGGCAACAGAGGCTTCTTCGCTTCTTCCGGCTCGATTTTTCCGTTGTTCACATAATCGGGATAAATCTTCATCGGGGTTATCTGGTCGTCATCATCGAGGGGTCCGTTGGTCGAGGTAGCAGCGCTGTTGCGGACGACGTCGCGCCTTGAGTTGCCGCTGCTCGAGGCAGGCCCGATGGTCGCCGACGAGTTCGTCGCCTTTTTCTCGGGACTTCCGCTACTCGGGCTACCCCAAGAAACGTTGCTCTCTTCCGGGAATACAGGCATTGGTTTTATCAAAGCATTCAAAAGATCATGGACAACGTTTATCGCGGTTTCCTCGATCATCGGCAACGCCGAGGAATGATTGGACGGCAAAGCCTTCACGACAAGGCTGTTGTCGACCTCGTCTCGCTTTAGCACACCGACATCCACGCGTAATATGTTCTCGCACACGTCGCGATAGAGCTCGGGATCACGACAGACGGCGCTGCTTATCTGTCGCGTCATGAAGAGGATCTCCTTGTAGGCCGGAGGGATGTTGACCTGAGTCCTGGACCGCACGACCTTTTCCATTGCCAGACGAAGGGTGCGTTCCTCTTCGATCGTATGGCGAATGAGTAGAGTGCTCAAGCTGACGCAACCGATGAAACTGCTCGCCTGGGTCATGTCCAGTAGCAACTGGACGCCGCCTTCGCGCGCGAAAACCGCCGCGTTCTTGTAATCGCGCGTCAGACGGAGGCAAACTTTCATGAGAGCGTGAAGGGCGTCACGGTCAACGGGGATCGCGAGAAGCTTGACGCACGCGCGTACTATACTCGGAGCTATGCTAGGATCAAGGCCTTGAACGACCGTGTTTCGTTTCTCCTCTGTTGGACTCTCCTCGGTCGTGTCCATGTTGGAATCGGAGCCCGAGCTCGTGTCTTCGTTGTTTCCGCCGTTGAATTTGAAGCCCATCGTTATCGGTCGCCTGTTGTCGCTATCCTCGTTCACTTGATTCATGCACGAAAACGTTATCAGATAACTTCGTCGGGAGCACATTATCCTAACGGTTGGCTCGCCCGACCAATATGCCTCGTTTATCAAACGATTGTTCAGTGGCGAATACGGCGTCCATTTTCCGGTCGTCAGATCGAACCACTTCCAAACACGGTTCGTCACCTTGTGCATTATTTGTTTCCGTTGCGTGAGAACTGCAACTTTCTCCAAACGATCGATCAACAGCAACAACGGGGCGAGCCACTTGGGCGTCTTCGTAGGGCTCGTCGAAGCCCCGTCTTTGGCCTCTTTCGTTATCTTTTGTTTGTTGCTCGTTAGGGGACCCTCGCTCACCACGAGAAGACGTACGAGCTTGTCGAGAGTCGCGGATTCCTCGACTATGCGCGCGCAGGGTACTCTCATCTCCTGGAAAGTGCCCTCAAAGAAGAGAGTGTAGAGATATATTCGTCCAGCGACTTTGTTGGCTTCGTCGCACTCGACGAGACGCGCGCCCGCCGTTTCGTCGTCCTGTGTCTCCGCTATGCCGATCAGATGATCCACCAAGTCACCGATTTCTCTGATCAACTGACGAGCCATGTTGTCCCGCCAGGTGTCGCCGTTTCTCTTGGTAATCGTCACGAGTAGATCGCATATGCGGTAAACCGTATCAGGCATGAGGTCTAACAGATTGAGGCATTGTTCCAGGGCGCTATGTGTAAAATCGTCGATCGTGCGCGTCGCGGTCGGCTCGCGCGCTACCGGTTCTTCCGTGATCGTTGATTTCTTCGGATCGCCACCATTTTCGCCGAGAGACATAGCGATCGCGTGCATTATCTGATCATCGTCCACCATCTCGAGATCCAATATACCCTGGGCGTTCGTTTCGCCGCTCGTTGTCTCCGAGCGTCTCAGGGTCGCCGGATTCGAGAGCAAATAGTCGGTCGCCTGTTCTACCGTTATAGTGTGCAACAAGGCTTCAACGCAGTGGGCTCTGCTGAAACCCATGTCCATCAGTTGACGAAGATGCTCAGGATTGACGTCGGGCTCGGCCTCCTCGCGGCGCTCTCCACCCGAGGTTGTTGCCGTTCTCGCTGCCGGCGTCGCGCTGCTCGTTGCACTCGAACTACCCGAGGTCTCGTCACCCTCCTCCTCCTCGGTTCGCTCTTTGATTATCTTCTCACCGCGCAGAATGTGACGGAGAATCGAGAGGATCGATTCGGTCATGCGCGCGCCGTAGTTCTTCAGTGGTTTCTTACCCCACATCAGCATCACCGCTTCGAACGCCTTCTTATGTATATCCGTGAGATATTTGATTGGATCGAAAGATCGATAAGGATTGTAGACACCGGAACCTTTGGGCAAACCGACGTGGGGCGAGTCCAGTATCGCCTTGGGATTAACCATCTTCTCGAGGAGCATCAACCAGGCGTCGAGGAATTCTCCGGTCCCATCTGGTAGGTTGGGATGCTCAAGGCCCTCGGTGAGGGGGAATTGTCCACCGCCCGAGAGCGCCCAACGAAAGGTCGCGAAAAAAGCGTTGCGACCGCCCAACTGTACGAACTTCTGCAGCATCAGGTGATAAGGATGACGTTTCTCGTCGAAGAGCATCGGCGAAGTGAAGCCCACGGAGCATATGAGGAAGGTGAGCTTGAACTTGGGTATGGGCGAGGGCGGCAGTTTGTCCCAGGAGAGGCCACGAGTCAGGAGGATATTGAGGGCGCAGGCGACTCCGCGCGCTGCTGAATTCGGTATCGCCGGCATCATCGGCAGTTGCTGGCCACGTCGCGGTCTTATCGGCGAGCCCATGCACAGCTTGACGAGGAGACCGAAGAGCTCGGCGAGTGCGCGGCCCAGCCTCGACGATGCTCCCAGCAGCGGCTTTATGTACTTTAATTGATGCGCGTTCGGCGTACTGCGATCGCTCGAGCTGGCGCTCTGCTTACCACCCTCGTCGATCTCCATTGAAACGGGCGGCGGATCTGTGGTGAGTGCTTCCATAGCCGTTGTCATGCCATTGCTACCCATATCTCCGGACACCGATGCTCCGCTGCTCCCGCTCGGCCAATTCTGCGCTTCCGGAGTACTAGCCTCGTTACGCATCTCCGGTGGCAACAAACGATCCATATCCTCCTTGCCGAAGTCGCAGCCCGCCGGAATTATGTCGTCGCTGCATAGCGCCAGCAGCAACGTACTCTCCCAGACGAGGGACATGTAGAGCTCAGAGAGGCCCTGCAATACCGTCAATCCGAGGTCCGAGCCCCAATGATTTATCGACAAGTTACGCATTTCGATCTGGCTCGTACGGCACACATGGACGAACATCACCACGTAGCCGTGGGCGGCGTTCATCGCGTGTAACAGTGGGGTCGCGGTGTCGCTCGTGAAAGCAGTTTCCAGATTCGGGGCAGTCGCCAGCTCGTGAAGCAGCACCGAGCCACCCGGCGATTCCATGTAATTGTGAAGGGGCTTAAGGAGATTAAGAACTTCGTTCAGCTGTGAAAGGCCGGTCTTGAGGACGAGGGGCTCGTGAGCGAGGTTCAGTATGCTCTTGCATACCGAAGCGACCGCTTGAGCCGCTTGAGCGACCGGATAGTCCACCGGCAAATTTGGTAATCCGAGGATCGAGAGAAGCGGCACGAGACCCTTTTGCGCGACGAATTCGCGACAGTGATCGTCAGTCGTGTTGTTACTCAATATAGCGTCGAGGAACTTCATGACGTTGTGAATATAATCAACCAGAGCGATCGGAGTTTTTTCGCGAGGTTGTGGCGGCGGTCCAGGTTGAGCCGGCGATGGTGACGGTTGATCCTCCCGTTGTGGATGCGAACTCGTGCTTGCCTCCTCCTCGTCTTCCTCCTCCTCGTCGCTGCTGCTGCCTCCGCCACCACCTCCACCACCTCCGGTATCGCCGACTCCGACGCCTACCGACTGTCCCGAGGACTGCCGATTGTTCGGACCGCTCGCGTTGGATGGGGAATTCTCCGACTTTCCGGCCGCCCGCCAACAAACGTAACGCGGGTCGCAACCTAGCACGCACAGCTCTTCGAGCAATTTTATTATCGCGGCTATCGCGTCCGCCTTCAAGGACGGCTGATGTCGCATAAGCTCGTCCATCGCATTGCCCAAGTTGGAAGCTGTGTCACCGAGCGGATCGGCGCTCCGGCGACGGCGCATCGCTGACAAATACACCGGTGACAGCAATACGTTGAACACACGCTCGAAGGGACGCCTCTTCGAGAAGGACTCGAGACCACGGAGGTTCAAGCAGAGAGCGCTGAACACGTTCGGCAGCGAACCCAACACTTCCCTCGTCGCGGGCACCTAATAACAGCAATACGGAAGATTAATCGTGATATGAAAATGAGGAACACCGTCAATTTGATGCTATCCGGAGAGAAATAGCTACTTGGATGCTATCTGGAGAAAGATAGCTACTCACATCTTTAACGAGAAGCGCGTGCAGTACGACTTCGGTGAGACCATTGTCTTGGAGGGAAGAGAGCAACGACGGTTCTTGAAACACGTAAACGGTGACGACGTCAGTCGCGAGTAGAAATAGCGAGGGTCCGTAGTATTCAGCGTTGCTGATTATGTGCTTAAGGGACGAAGGCAGTGTGCCCTCCATCACGTGTCTAATGCTGTCCGAGAAGGCGGGATCTTGTATCGCTTTTTTCAAGAAGTTGAGCATCGATTTGAGCAGAGCAGCACGTTGCGGTAGACAGGTTTTCCCGGAGCGTGATGCTGCGCATTCCTGTCTCTGCTGTTCACTCTTGGTTTCTGGTTTCGAGCTGGTATTTTCATCCTCTGAGAATTCCATTGGATTCGAGGCCTCCTCGTGCTCGCTGTAAGCCGCTTCATTCGATAAACGATGCGACGGCCCCGGATCCTCGGTGCTCTCCGGGGCGCTGCTCGTTTTGGCCTCCCGCGAGGTCTGGGAACTGTCCTGGCTGCTCGATGATGCTGGCAGCAGAGTGGGCTCGATCTCGAAAGGTTGCTCCTTTTTGCACACGTTGATCTCCATGTCGAGACGGTTTATAAAGCTGCCGAGACCACCGTGCGCTTGAAACCCTTGCATGTCGATGTTCGTTATCAAATCGATCACCCGCACAGCCCGCGTCACAAACTGCCATCATAAAAATTCATATTCACAGCAAGATCAGGAATACCGCGAGGAACGGAAACAGCGAGAGAGGAAGAAAGAGAACGAACCGTGATGTGTTCGAGTTCTGTTCCCGGCCAATTGATCACTTTGAGGAGACTCTCCATCATCCCGCAACTAACGAGTGCTTCGCCACCAGCCTCGTAGCTCGCTAGGTGGTAGAGAAAGCTGAAAAGCGCTGTGGCAAGCGGCAATGGGAAAGGTTGCCCTTCCGGTAGCGGTGAGGTTAGTGTCGTTATGCACGTGCGCACGAGGACCGGCAAGAAGCCGTGATAGGAACTCGCCCCAGTCACATCGATTATCATGTTCAATCGAGAGCCGGGTTTTCTGTGAAATACATTTTTTTTTTCAATATCACACCGCGCGCTCCCGATGAGTTTTTCAAGTCCATTTGTTTTTCGGGTCGACAACACTCACTTGGGAAAATGAGGATTACGATCAAGATGAATTATGCTGGTGAGCGTGCGCAACGCGGCGGCTCTTATCTCAACGAGATGCGGTAGCTCCAGCAGCTCGACGATCTCCTCGAGAAGTCCAGCGTGGAGGAGACTGTGAGCGTTTTCCTGCAACGCGTTGTTGTAAACGAGCACCGAAAGTGCTTGAAGACGGGCCTGCACGCATTGCAAACGCCTACGGTAGTCTGAGAAACTGTGGGCCAATCTTATGTGTGTCAGGAGTGCCATCTGCGAGATTTAGAACAATCGTCAAATTACGAAATCCGTTGGATCCGACTACTTCAAAGCTGAGAAATCTCTTTTTTGAAAACTGAGAAATATCTTTTTTGAAAGTGTTCGAGCGTTCGGAATTTGATCACCGCAAAAGTTCAAAAACAAAACAATGCGGATCTTTCTCGGTTGGTTGGTGGAACACTCGAGCCATGAAAGTTCTGGAATCTTTTCGAGTGTACCTGTCGGTCGGGCGGCACGTTGTAAACCTTTAACAAATCGTTCATTATCTGGGCCGGTGTTTTGCCAAGTTTATCGACGTTCTCGATGTGTATGTAAGTCACGAGATTCGTCTGGCTCGTTTTCTTTGCGGCGCCGAGACCGCTGCTCGTCCCCATCGTCGCCACGGCCCCCGCAGTTGCCACCGTTGTCGTGGCGGTGCTCGTCGTTGTCGCCGTTGTCGTCGTTGTGGCCGAGGTCGTCGTGCCCTCCGTCGGGGTTGCGTTGTTCTCCGCGTAATACTCGAAATGCAGGGTCGTAGCGCTCGCTGGAAAACTCTGCAGGAATCATGAATAATCGATTAAATATAGGACAGATTACGGAAGATCCTGAAAAATTCCGTTTCAACGCTAGCTTATTTTCTCCGACCTTTTCTGGATGTTCCTTGCAGCAGTCGGCCAATCCAAAGCCGTTATCTTTGCCACCCCAGCTCTGCAAGCCAAAGTCCAATGATTAACTGTTGAATTTCAAAACAATGAAGAAAACAACCGTGCACCAACCTCTGCCAGGTGATTGAGCCTGCTGAGCAGAGCCTGTCTCTTATCGGTGTTGAGGCGCGATATGAAATTGCTTCGTTTGCTGAACATGTAGAGGAGATTGAGAACGCCTAGGACCAAGTGCATGTCGCAGCTGGACAACAACGTCACGAGGTGTTCCATACTGTTGTAGAGATGTCTCGAGAATGAGTGCTCTATCAGCAGTGATGTGAAGTGAAGGACCCAGAGTAAAAGTTCTTTGGCCTGTAAACAAAAGCAATAGGGATATATCGAAAGAAGCCAGGTTGCGCACTTTCTCGATTACCAACCTCTCGGTTTTGGGGCAAGTCACAAGCGAGTTCCCAGGGATTGTCTGGACTCCGGGCCACTGCTTCCTCGAGTATACTGTCGCTCAAATCCAGTACGTCTATCCAATGGAAGAGTTCACACTTGCCAAATGTCCAGGCATCTAGCTGCTTCAGTTCCTCCAGCAATTCGGCGTGCGAGCATGATCTCAGTTTGCTGATCAACGCCTGGCACTCCGGCGGCTGAAACAATTATTCATTTTTTAAACTGTTGTGGCCGATAAAGGAAGCCTATCATTGATTGGAGTTCAGACTTACTGCATCGGAGGTGCATTTCTTTAATCTGCTCCTGTCGATCTTCATTTTGGTAGCGGTTTTAACCGGTCGTTCGTACACCGACTAAAAGTAACTGGAAACGAAAAACTTTGTGTTTATTGGCTTTTTAATGGTCTCCAAACGTCCCGTGGAGAAATAAAGAAACAAAAATACACCGAGAACCAAAAGTACGCAAAATTGGCAAATTTCGATGGTGAAATTTTCTTAAACGAAGCGGAAAAAACGCACACAGCGACGTTACATTGTCCGCTCTCGTGTCCGGTCAAGTTGCATCGTCATCTCTCTCTTCTCTCTCTCTCTCTCTCTCTCTTCCTTGAGAGATTCTCCCAAGCCTGTTATAACCTCAACGCGCGCGCGATTTCTCTCGCGTGAAATTTTCTCTTTTTCTCCCTACGCAGTTTTGCGCGAATCAACACACAACAAAGAGCGCCGTGCGCGCGAGAGTCACGGACCTCGCGCAATAACGCTCATTTTTTCTGTCGCTGTCTCTCTCTCCCTTCTCTACACAGTCTTTCTCGTCCTCGGTGAAATTTTTTTTTTCTCCCCAAAAAATCGACGATCCGTTGATCAAGAAGCAGGGCGAAGGAGGAGGGAAAAAAAAGAATCGAGGATATTTAGCGGAAATGGCGGTTATAAAGGAGGACACGAGGAAAAACTCGAGTGAGAAACGTCTCGAGCGTTCTCGCGGAGCAACGAGCGGGTCAGACGAGCAAACGAGAAGAGGGGGGGTTGCGGGAATAGGAGGGGAGAGGTGGAAAAAGCTGCGTGAATCCGATGCCTCGTCACACGGATCGTCATTCGATGGCCAATTCCTCCGATAACACGCGTTTTGGCTGCTTCCGCTTTGTTTTACGTCTTTATCGCGCTTACCTAACGACCAAAGCACTGCAGTCCCGTGGATCACCGACGTATTGCTCGACGATGCTCGCGATACTGTTCAGCCTCGTGTCGTCGATCCCGATGCACTCGTCAGGATTTTTCGTGCCGCTCGTAACGGGCATCGCGGCCGCACGAAACGGCGGCGTGATGGACGCAGAAATAGATAACAAAAAAAAAAAAAAAACAGAAAAAATTTTCGACCAAAAACAAACCACACTCCTGGACAGACTGACGAAAACCGGACGAAAAATTCACCAGCGGTCGTGCTCGTGCAAACGTTTTTCACTTAACGGTCTCTCTCTCTCTCTCCCGATCTGTCTTCTTTCCGCCTCGCGAAGAGAGCACAGTCTTATCAACCGACACACATACGCACACACGCGCACACATACACGCTCACACTAACAATGATTCATTTAAACAAAGCGAAAGATTCAATCGAATTTTTTTCTATTGCTCCAACGTTTATTCTCTTTTCGTTTTTCTTTCTTCTTTGAGGATCTTTGTTCGTTACGCGAGAGACATATATATCACAACACTACTACGAAACCGTGTACGCGCACTTCCTCCGTGTCATCCAGCGCCAATCTGACCGCCGATCGTCGCCATTTTAACCGTGATCCGCGGCCACTACGATCTCAATGCCACCGCGACCAGCCGCGGATTATTCGCGAATCATCATACTCGCCAGACTGCCCTTGACGCCGCTAGATTGCGCGCGCGCTCACCTTTTTTGCCCTCCCATTATCACTGCGATTCTGCGGAACGGGAAATGTGTTTTTTTTTCTTTGAAATTCGACGATAATCTCCTATGCAGTCTTCACCATTTCAAATCAAAGATATTCGGTTAAGCTTCAATGTATGCGCTTTCTTCATCGCTCTCTCCCTCTGACTGACATTCTTTTTAATTTCTTTAAAAAAAGTTACGCGAGTGTGTTCTCGCAGTCAATGAGGATAATTATATGCCCCGCGGATGTGTGAAGTCCTATTTCCGGAGATCCCGCACGCTCCTCGGCGTCACGCGTGAGAAAACTTCGGTGCAACAGCTTACGAAGCCCAAAAATAAATAAAAGGAAACACACCTACACGTATACGTAGATATATGTTATGGCGTAGATTTGGTATTATATATAGCAAAACACACAGAACTCTGAATCATCCTCGATGCATCGTGGCAATTAATACATTTCTCCGTAGCTGTTATCACTGTTATCCAGGGTTGGCCGTACTTTATACTTATGCATACAAATAAATGTGTATTTTGTCGTAATTCACTACACCTAAACATCTATTAGATCAATCATATATTCAAATAAATACTCTTAAGCCAAAGCGTCAACAATAGCCAATTTCTTTTTTAGTAACGCGTTGTCAACAATATATTTTTTTTACTTGAATAAGATATAACCTTATAAAAAAAGTACGATATAAACAATTACATTTTTATCAGCAAAAAATAATGACGATGTCGATCGTGCAAGAAATAAGTTAATAAAAAAATTATTGCGTATCTGAGCGTCATAATCAAATAAGGCTTTTCAATCGATAAGTACACGAAAGGAATTCTACGGACTCATAAAATGTTGTATTAAAAATGTTGAAACATAAATAATGAGTAGCAATTTTTGATAAAATAAAAATAATACTAATCAAATTGACTTTGCAATTTCTACACTCAAGAAAAGAAATCCTTACGTGCAAAATGACGATTGCACGCGTGTGCATTCAATAAAGAGGCATGAGGAAAAAAGAATTGCTTTGTGGGGACTGTGGCAAAAATATATTTAGTCGGTACAGAAAAATTGTTGCAGGATGTCGCCGATACGTTATCGGGATTCGAGGATAACATCTGCAAGGGTTATCTCGTTACCGAGGATATAACGATTTTTCGGACTTTTCAGCGCCTGTAATCCGCGTTTATCAGTATCGTGCAAAATAGCATGTATTTTATCGAGAACGCGATCAATTTTATTGGCGTAAACGGCGCCCCTGGACTCGTACGTCAGAGTACCGGGACTCGCCGCTTCAATCAGGCGATTTAGGTATCTAGCGATGTTGACTTCACCGCGAATATCCCGATTGCCTGGCAATCTCACGAGCGGATCCGGACCGACGGAACTCCAGATAAAATCCACGTGCAGTCGCGTACTCGCGACCGCGGATGCGAATTCTTGGCAAAAATTCGTCGTAGGTAGATTCTTTTCGTGGACGGACGAATGCGTGTAAATTGCCACGCTTGGTCGTAATTTTTCACGTACCAAGCGTAACAACGACTCTAGCGAGTACATAGGATACTTCGGGTCGCAAAATACGACGAGCTCGTGTCGCTCGGACGGTCCGTTCGTCACGACTCTCTGGGATCTTCTCACGAGTGACTGCCTCGGACCGTTCCTGCGATGAGAGATAAAAAAACAAAGGGATGAAATCCTGTTCATCACTCGACACGGCAGGCGAGAAAGACTCGCGAGATAGGATCGAAAATACACGAGGCCGTGGAAATTACGGAGGTTCGGAATTCTAGCACGTGTATTTTTCGTACATTTTTTAATTTTTTACAGTAATCGGAGCCCACACGGTTTTTTTATTTGCCTTATTTTTCCAAGGAGTGCAAACATATTTTTGAAATTATTGTATAAAATTATCGCAGGCATATTCAAATTTCAGGAAATGTTAATTTTCATATACTTTTTAAAATTTTAGGTCTGACTAGAATTGTAAAAACGATTGAAAACAAAAAAACAGTACATTATTTCAACAGAAACAAAAGATACATATTATAACCCAATCGAACTTGGACTTCAACTTGTTCCCAGGTTAATTTTAATGAGAAACAAAGTAACATTATTTTAGCCGAAACTTTGTATTGTTAAATTTCGGGTATCCTCAAGGGATCCCGTTAAACTCGACTTCGTGTGTGTAGGGAAAACACAGTTTAATTTTATTCGTCAGACGAATGGGAATATGCGCATTTTTGTTTTCAGTCAGAATAAATTATAAATACCTTATGGGAGTGTAAGCGATATTTACTTTTCGAGTCGACAAACGGGATTGTTGTATACCATGCGAAGATCAACTTTCGGTCCAACAAGGTCCCTAATATTGTTAATCTCGTACTTTATCATTGTCGGTCTGCGAATAGAAAAAGAAAATATCGTAAGGCGGCACATCTCCAGAAAAGAAAAACTAGCCGAAAGGTATTTTACCGTTCCAAGGACAAGCCCCAAGCGATGACATTGACGTTTTCCGGGAGGCCCATCGGGAGCAACATTTCCGGCCGGAAAACACCGCTGTTACCGATCTCGATCCACTTGCCGAGGCCCTTGTGGAAACAAAAGATTTCCATGCTCGGCTCGGTGTACGGATTGTAGGCGGGTTTGAACTCGAGTTCCTCAATGCCGAGTTTTTTGAAGAATTCATAAAGCGTACCGATCAGGTCACCCAGGGTCAAATTGTAATCGGCAACGACGCCCTCGACCTGATGAAACTCGGCTAAATGCGTAGCGTCCAGCGTCTCATTGCGAAACACGCGATCGATACTGAAGTAACGGACAGGCTTGAATTTGCCCTGTTGGAAGATAGAATACACGATGAGAAGAGAACTTCACTGATAAAACATGGGTTCCTGAGGCGAACGTACGTCCTGCATGAGCGTATATAGCATCCGGGCGCTCACGGCGGTCGTGTGAGTCCTCAAGAGATTCTTCTGGGCTTCCTCGATCTTCCAGTCGTATCTGTAACCCTGTGATCCGTACCCTCCCCTGCTGTGCACCTCCCGCACCTTCTCCATGTAGTCCTTTGGGAAGTTATTGCTCTTCCTTGGTTCTGCGGGTGCCCGAATAAACAGCTCAATTCAATGTTTTGTCGCCAAGGAAGATCGATCTTTTCGCTAATTGAACTACCGGAAATGAAGAAAGTGTCGTGCGCATCGCGCGCCGGATGTTGCTGCGGCTGAAAGAGGGCGTCGAAGTTCCAGAACGAGCTCTCCACAAAATTGTTAGTCGGCATTTCCGTAAATCTGCGAAGAAAAAAAACGAGATACATTATCAGTATTGAGCTTTCGATCGTTAGTCGCGCTAAGTCCGGCGCATACCCCATCTCGAGGAAGATCTTCCGGAATTCCGTACGAACTTTCAACAGAGGATGCAGGTGCCCAACCTCGAGCGCCATCCCCAGAGCCTCGAAGTTGTAGGGCTTAAACTTTCTTTCCTTCCAGGCGCCGCTTGCCAGCAAATCAGCAGTCAAGTCAGCCTCTTGCTTTTCAATCGTTGTGCTAAAGTTTGCACCCTTACTGACGATTGAGCTTTTGATTATTCTGTAATGAAATTCAACTATGAGACCCTCGTTGATGTACTTTGTCTTATCTGTGAAGCTAGAAAAACTCTACGCACACTTCCTGAAGTAATTTCCTTTTCTTATACTCAGCTTTGGTACTTTCAGAAACTTGATCCAAGCTTTTCAAGTTTGTTTGGGTGACATCAATGATGGAAGAAACATTCCTGACCAGGAAGGCATTTCCATCCCTCTTCTCCAACTTGACCCAACCAGCCTGGAGAGCTTTGGACAAGCCAACCTTGGCGTACGGCAGAGTTTTCATGACCTCAGTCTGAGCGATTCCACCCTCAGGGATAGCATTGTAGAGCACTGCCTCGTGGCTTCCATTTTCTGCTACATGATGCCCCTCTTCGGTAAGCTCCCATTGTCTCTGACTTGCCTGCTTTACCGTGATGATCTGCAATGAATTAAAATACTCTATGATTGGAAGTTCAGTGATGGAAATATTAGAGACAACGTGCAAATATTAACATCCGGCAGAGTTTGGAGGCTCTTAATGGCTCCAATGATTTTCTGATGATCATCATCCAGAACACCCACGAGATCCAACGAATTTGCCTCTTTACGTTCCGCCAAATACTCCAGCACTCTTTCCGCAAGTTTGCTCGCCATTCTCTTTACTCGCTTCGCATAGCAGCAAAGTTAGGCGAGAAATGAGAGGAGCTCCGCCTAAGAAATCTGCAAAAATATCGGATTTCGTTTCGTAACGATTATCCGGCGTTTTCGGGCTGCATTCGTGAAACTTTTATTACCTTATTGGCTAAGACCGCACGCGCGCGATAATGACAACCGGCATGTGCTGATAATCCTTATTAGACGGCCGTTGATTATTCCCAGCTGACCACGTTTCGTAGTTTTTTTAATGGGGAAGTTAGTGCCTCGCGACATCTATCGGCAGACAAGTGAATGCCTTTGTGCATAGATGGCATAGCAGCCTTCTATAATCACGAGACAAATGCGATTGATGAACGCGAGATGACGTTGAATGTCTACTTTTTGGAGAACCGCGCGCTATTAGAGGTTGATCAGATTTGACGGAACGGGAGATTGATAATAACTGTAGCCATTCACGACCGAAGAATAGTTGTTAAGGGAATCACGAACACGTTGAAAACTTTTATACGAAAACACCCACGTATATGTACGCGTGTCAACCGATACTCACATACATATAAGTAGTATATACTTTCCCGGAAAACTATATGAGATATCAATATGAATCTAACGCCATTATTTAAGTTAAGAAAAAACCTTGTCCAAGCACACCCATTGAATCTCTATAGTATATAAGAAGCTCACTCTACGACCTTAAAATTTCGTGATTTTTTAGATTCCGGAAAAGTGGCCGGGGTAGTCGAACTTTTTTTTTCTGTTTTAAAAGTATTAAAAGGGTCTATTTGATCTAAAATTTTCAGCTGATTACGAATATGAACGAATTTTCGTAGAAAGCACTGCACACGACAAAAAAAATCGTGATTTTAGAAGTTTTTTATAATTTTTTCACGGAAATTTTGGGTTTTGGGGGAAATTAATGGTATATTCGTACTCAGAGGACAAAGTTACATCGAAATGGGCCAATAAAAAAAATATTAAAAATCCAAAAATTTTTTCGATTTTTGGGTAAAATACATTTTTTCACTAAAACGTCGATAACTTTTTTCCCTTTGGGACTTGACACTCCACTCTGTGCTCAATCTCTTCGGTTTGATTTTCTCTTCAAAATGCTTTTTTAATCATAAGAATCCGATGATTTTTCGATTTTTGGCAGAATTTCAAAGTTGGACCATCGATTTTTGCAAATTTTTCCATACATACCCCTTTGCGTTTTTTTTAG